>OX637468.1:16584435-16783215 GCA_951799995.1 Trifolium subterraneum | reverse complement strand
AAATTAGCAAAATACTTTTGGAGGATTTTGATTTGGACGATTTATTCTTCTATTTCTAATTAGTATTTTTCTTGTAATATTTAACATTGTCACTCTAACAAAATACTATTTTATTCTATACATTTATCAACAATAAAATGTAAGATGAATAATAGCATCTTAATTGTGTTAATATTCAAATGTATTGTTATACCAATTTGAAATATTCGGGAAACTAGATTTATATTGTCATGATCCACTTTGTGATCATGACTGGCGTACAGACCACCGTCAACTAACCCTGTATTTAGCCTGACAAGCTCAATACACTATAATAAATATAGTTAGTTAAAATATAGTTACTGAAATTATAGTTCGACAGGAAGGATCCTGGTCCTATGTATCCCTAAACGATTTGGGAATCAGAGCCACGTAGTTCTGTTGTTAACTATCAACAAAGTATATAAAACTATCTCAATTCATTATATAAAATTATGAGGAAAGATTAACTTGTATTCCTATATTTGCATACTTAAAATTATAAAATAATAATCTCAATTATAGTGAGCTAATATATATGTATAAAGTTCAAATGTGCAATGTGTCTATCATTATCCATTGCCATGGCTTGCTGTTGGAGGGTTTTGTCTATTAACTTGAGAATGGGTGTTCCATTCGATCCTCCACTTCCCCATTTTGTCAAATTAAATAATTCTTTATAATAAAATGCTGTCAAAAATGTTAAAATGAGAGCAATCCAATGCGGAAGGATGCAGCCTAGGGTGCAACACCAATTTTTTAGGGGGTGCAAAAATAAATAAAGTATGATATGCAGGTGCAATTATCAAATTTGTGGGGGTGCACTTGCACTCCCTATGTAACACCCTCAAATTTCCATTGATTTTATTTATAAAAATTGATTGATTTATTTACAAAAGATGTTACTAATCTTCAACAGGACTAATTAATAAGCATTTAAAGAAAACACAGCGGAAAATGAACTTATAAATTTGAATCGATGAAAATTTCTCAAGGTCTGAATTTCAATAATAATAATGATAAGAAAATACTAAACAAATAACATGAACCAATTCCTTTTTCAAAAGAAACTTTTAGCAAAAAGTAAATATAGTTTTTCTCCGACAACTTCCTAACAGAGCTACTCCATTATTGAAATTGGAAAAGAAAGTCAGCTTATAACGCCACCTCCGAACTCTCAGCTAAGCGTCACTGTTTATCTGAAAACCTACGATTGCGAGTCGTAGGGTCAAACCTGAAGGGTAACTAACAACATCACTTAAATAATTGGATTCATCCGCAATGTAAGCCGACCATAAGAGGAAAAACAAGTATGGTAACGTTCTTTGGAACGACCGAACACAAAAGCAAGCACAATTTCTATAAACACACGCAACTCATCAAATTCAACAATCCACTAATTTTAACTTCTCATTGCTACATCATTGATACTCATTGTAATATAGTAATATATTAATTCAACATCATTATAATAATATGTAATTCAACATCATTAACAATAATATAATTCGGCATTAGTCAACGATTATAAATAACACCGACAACACGATTTACGACGACACAACGGTCAACATAAAAACACCACAAACGGTGGCACAATGAACACCATAGCAACAGCAACTGAATTAATAATAAATAAGTTATTATTCAAAGGCAATTATATTCTTCACTTATTAATCTCAACACTTATTGAACTCAACACCAAAATACCAATTAGACTCATCATACCAAACTAATTCATAATAATATAATACATATATTTAGTAGGCAAACGTGAACTAATTACAAGGTATTGACACCGACTAAAGTATACACTCTAATTCAAGTTTAAAAGGTTAGCACTGTATCTTAAACCTATATGAACCGATCAAGAAGCAATAACACATATCTATTTGTCTCTTTCATCAAAATAACTTATCTTTCATAAGGTTGAGTTTCTTTTTATTAGATTTAATTTTAAAAACAGATCCAATATAATCATAAATAAATCAATCCTTCAAAAATATAATTCACATCTACCATACATGTATTAATAGTATTTTCCCCAATTCACCTACAAATATGTGGACTATACTCATGATATTACCCACAATTTAGACATAAACACACAAAAATTTAATACTCTAAATCAACAACGAAATCATGATTCAAAATTTCTAACTTGTTACTAATTATATTTTATTCCTCATAGTAATCTATCATTTCTTTAATCTTTATCTTTCTTATTTTAATAATTAAAATACTATATGAGACTATTTAATTAAATATCTCCACTATTCTCTATTCATACCCCTTTATTAATTGGTTCAACCTATATTTCTACCGAAATAAATTAAATACTAACTAAACAAATATTTCTAAATTTCGGGGCATTACACCCTGAGCTTAATGTGGATATGCCCTGTTTCTAGCCACTAGCTAGGCTACTTAACCATAAATATAAAAAGAATCTTACTTCTCACATCCCCTGAGATACATGCGCGTCTCCTGATATTTCGAATTTACTCCTCTCGCTATTTAGAAAGCAAGTGTGTAAATAGCAAAAATTGGGGGCGGAGGGGGGGGAGAGTTCGCATTCTAGGATGCGAACCTTATAAAAATCAACTTTGAATGAAATAGTTTGCAAGTTAAAGTGTGAACCATTCATTGACCTAATTTTCTATTTTCTGTCAAACTTATTTTCATCATCATTTTTATTTATTATAATTTTATATTACCGATGAAATATAAAACTAAAAAAATATTTGTAAAAAAAAACAAATTGACTAAACCTTTATTTTATTATATATATATATAAAATAAAATGAAATGATTTTAATATTTAATATAGTTCTATTATGGTCATAAAAATATAAATTTTAACAATATTGCACTCCATAATTAGGTTCTTGGATACACCACAGTTTCGACAATGATGTTGATAAATTTAAATCTTTTTTTAAATTTTATATATGAAATCGATGAAAAATATAAAAAAATAAAAAATCAATGTACACTATAACACTCAACTTAACTTATCTTGACTAGATGAGAGGATGAATTATTGACCATCATATTCAAATTAACAGTTGACATTTAATTAGTCAATAAAAGATGGGATTTAGTTAGTGGTTAATAATTATTATTAGTTTTTACTGTTGTGAGAATCAAATCTCTGACATTCTTATCAGTCTACTCCCTATCTCATCCACTCGAGCCACCATGTATTTTTTTTAGGGAAACAAATGCATGATCATTCATAATAATAGTCTCGATACAAGGTGGACAATAATCAATAACTTGGTGACTAGCATAAAAAATGAGTTGTTTGAGCTGATTCATAGACTACTCGGTTGACTTGTCTCCTGACACAGCTAATTAACCTTACCGTTATTAAAAGAAATGCTTTTACATTTATCTATAATGCTTCCATACTCCACTATTTCAAAACGTTGCATCCTATACTGCTGCAGCAACTTGATTGTCTCAAGCATTGCCTTTCCATCATCTTTGTGAAAGCCTTAAAAAAATCCTCCATTTGAATCTCTTATGCAAGCACCAATACAAAACTGGTTTGTATTCACAAAGAAAGTAGCATCAACATTACATTTGAGAGTACCTAGTTGTGGTTTGCACCATTTGTGTTCAGCTTCATGTGTGATCATTGTCTGTTGTCGTACTCAACTATTTCTCGCTTTCAGCCAACCTTCCTTATGCGTCATATGCTCGGCGCCTCGCATAGCCACTTGCACCATAATGTTGTTGTCCAAGTAATAAGTTTAAAAACCAACTATTTGAAACCTTCAGCATTATCAATTTGTTGGTGCAATCTAGCAGTGCCACTCATTTTCTCCATTCACATCACAGCATATGCACTTTGATTCACATTAAACACCTTTCGGTATCAAAAAATTTCAGCTTTCAAAAATATTTATAAATCTTTCACTATTGTATGGTTTCGAGGACGTGGGTAGAATGTATGATCCAATGATTTTATTTTATTTTCATATATAGATGAATATTTTATCCTATTTACAAGTGAGAATATTTTAACTTCAATTATAGAAAGTGATTCTCCTACCCTATGATTTTATTTAAAGAGGGAACCCTACCAAATTGTTTGATTTCTACTTTCGGAGGCAACTATTTTAAGGGAGTAATAATGTAACATTCCAATATTTTATATATCTTAGTAGTAGATTTTTTTATTGATAAATTATTTTATTTATGAAGAACTTAATAAAATTGTGATGCTATCTATTTTATTTAGTCAATTACTACTCTTGTTTCATTTTATGAAATTAGTAACCTTTGATTTCTATGACCATTATTTTAAACTTAAAATTGTGCTTGGAAGGAAAGTGTCTAAGATAAGGGCAACTTCCACAGTACAATTTGATACTGAGCTTAGAATTTGGAATCGGTTGGGTGTGATATGTGTGTTTTGATGCGTTAAGGGAAATTCTATAATCTTTTTTTTTTTTTTTACAAAGGAAATTCTATAATCTTAAATCAATAAAAGATTAAATTCTACTATATGCTATATGAGGTAGAAAACTACTTGTAACATGATTATGTACATAATAACATGCAATATCAGGCAAAGATGCCATAACAGCTAAACAGTTACTGCTGCCACTGGCCTAAACAGTTCCTTCCCATTCAAAACATTGTCTACCTTTGTTGCTGTAATAACTGTGAGAGGTAAACTTGGCACTGTAAAACAGTTTTACCAATCTTAAAACCTGGAACTACAGTGAAACAAACTTGTGGCTCAGATTCCACTGCTAGTGCTGCTGCTACATCATCATCATCATCATTTGTATTCACATTTACAACACTCTCCATGTACACATCAGATAATCTACATCCTTTTCCTATTTGAAATATTTCAACTTGAGGCTCGAAAGAAAATGCTAAACAATGCAACAGCCATACCCTCTTAGCCATTTCACCGAATGATGTGAACAACTTGTTGTCATCTGGAAATTCTCCACCATTCACCATGTTGGTTCTTTGTTTCATGTGACCGAAAAAAGATGCTTCCATTTTGGGATGAACTAGTCGCAAGTATTTTACCCTGCAAAACTTTGCAAAAGGTGATTTTGGTTTGAAAGCAAGAAACTCCTTTGCTTTCACTGATTTTAACTCGTTGAACCTCTCAAAGAAAAACTGTGTTTTGTTTCTATCAGGAGGAATAGACTCGTTACGAAGATTGAAATTAGGGAAGTTGAAAGAATCAAACATTTCCCTACAAACAAAAGACTCAATTGCAAAACATTTGTGATCTTCTTTCCAATAAACAACATTTTCTTTAATAATAGCATTCACGGATGCATCAATATCCCAACCTGCGGATCTCAGCTCATTCACCAACAACTTCACAAAGCTTCTAATCGATTTAACCGTGTGCCGAAGAACAGAAATAAAATGTGTAGGACTTAGTCCTGAGATATGAAGATTATCAAGGGATGATAACAAACCACTTTGATTTAATCTCTTTTCAATTGACTTATTCTGTTTATTTGCTTCCTCTAACTTCTCTTTAAGAAACATTATCTCAGAGTCTTTAAACCGCGCCTGCGATTCGAACTTCTTCCCCATGATCCTATATGTTTTAGTAACACTCTTCAGCTCCTTTAATTCAGATGTAACAATTGCTCCCTCCGGTGAAGGATCAAAATCAAATTGTTTTCTGAACCAACATTGCTTTAACTCAGATAAGTCCTTCAACTCCGAGACTACAAATTTATCAGCTTCTTGAATTCCATCAGGGTCATAAGGTGATTGAGCATATTGCAGCTGAGCATATGAAGCTTTTATAGTTGAAATGCTAGCAAAAACTTTTGAAACCAAAGCTTCTATGACCATTTTTTTCTTAAGCTCTTCTTCTTCTTCTTTTTCTTTATTTCTCATATTACCTTCATTGTTGAAATTAACATCAACTTTAACATTCTTCAGTCCATCAATTCCAGTCATTGATTTAACATGAAGAACCTTCGATAAAGTGCGAGCCATTTTACTCTTGTGAGGTGTCACTGCTGAAGACTTAACAACGGATTCCATCTACAAAATAATTATAACAAAGAATAAAAACAGTTCATAAGTGTTTCAAAAGAATAACAAGTGCAATAAAGTGATCAAAAGATGATGATCATAATCAGTTTTTCTTAGCATAAGATAAAAAAAAGCAATATGCTTTAACGCTTAGAACAAGGTCTATATTATAATAGAGGTTGAAATTTCTATATGTTCTTCATGTAACGGAAGTTTGTTGCTTGACTGATAACAATGACCTCAAAAGTCATTTCTAAACAAGCATGTTTAGAAGACAAAAAGTTATAAAGAATAAAGTCAGAAAGACAAGATCAAAAGAATAACAAGCCAAGAAAAACAAGGTCCATTTATAAAGAATAAAGCTTTAAGGTCAAAGTTATAACATCAATTACAAGCCAAGAAAAACAAGGTCCATTTCTACATATTTTATTGTGGTTATATAATTTATCAGGATTTGTTTAGTTTCCTAAAGTTTCGCTTAAAAATGAAAATTGGCCCACCATTTAAAGTAATCAGAACTTTTTAAAGCGGTCAACTTAATTAGTTTGTGTTGTTTTGGTAAAACAAGAATGATTACAGTCATGATCAGCATAAATATCATTTAGAGATGTTATATTTACACACAAAAAACTCGACAATGTATCCGACATCGTATAAAATAGATCCCGAAGTAGTGTGATTTTCATGCAGACTGCAACAGCAGTAGCTATAAGTCTCTACAGACTGCAACAGAACTCGATTCAAAGTGGGATCATTACACAAGAGCACATGAAACTTTTTACTTCACTATCATAACAATATATCACTTCCTATGAGGCATCCACTACAAGATAGTACAAGAGATACCTATTTCCATCCACCACTTAATTAAAGCAATAAAAAGACACTGATACGATGACTATACCAACAAGAGTTTCAATTTTTTCATACAACTTTTTTAACATAAATACCTTTAAACCACTGTATGGCTAGTGATAGAGCGCGAGGTGGGGTTAATGGTAGGACTGTAGGAAAAAGGAGATCAAAACTCCTAAACAAAATTAGAACATTTCGATTAAAAACATTAGTCAACCTATCTTTATCCACCGATTGGATCTCGTAACTGTATTAACTACACATTTCAAGTACGGAAAAGGGTTGTGTAAAGTGTTCGAGATAGACTTAGATTATTTGCAATACTAGATACTTCCGGTAGAATTGAGATAGACACAGATTTTGAATAATAAAAACAAAAATCAATACACATGCTATCAAATAAACACAAACAAATCAACATAAAGGGTGCATTTGATCTGCGAAATATAAGTTTTGGACAAAACAGTACATGATAGAACAACACATGAGAAAGTTTAAGGTATCAAATAAATTTTGTTTTGTACTATGTTTGGTGTACAAAAAGTTATTTTGATATTTTAGTCAAACTAGTGAACAAAAAGTTGTTCTGTGGTTTGTGGTTTAGTGGCAGACAAAAATTCCTCAGTTTTTGTCTAGTCCCTAAACTACACCCCAGTTTGTCTAGTTCCAGGTTGTCTCGTCCATTTCCCTATTGTTTAGCCGATCAAAAACACCCAAATATAAACATAAACATAACTGCCAAATAAACCATATTTATGTTGTGTATTTTCTTTTGGCTTTCACACCAGTTTAATCTGGTTCAGGGGTCAGTTCTAGCATCAAGTGGTTCGAGCCATCTCCCGATCGCAGTTGTGGGGATCGAACCGTGGCCAAGTTCAGTATCAATCACCACCGAACCAACTAACGATTGGTTTATGTTTTGTGTATTGACCATAACTTGAAATAGCAGCAGCAATCAAGGAAATTAAAAATACCAGATAAATTATCTCCAAGAAATCAGGAATTGAGGAAGACGAACACGGTTATGTTCTTATAATGAAACAGAGTATATCTCAACAAAACAACTTGAAATACCCTGCAAAACAAAAGAGGAAAAACAATCAAAATCAGATTATAAAAATGTTTTTGCTTTAAAAAAAAAAACAGAAGAAGAAGAAGAAGAGCATACAAAGAAACTAACACCCAAAAGAGAAACAAATAGCGAAAACGTGTTTAAGAAGAACTAATTAACTGAGGAGATGAAAACGCGTTGTCGCCCCTTGAACAAGAGAAAGAGACTGGTTATGGGTTTAAGACTGATTCATTGGGTTTTCTATTTTATTATTATTTTTTGTTTATTAACCTTTTCACGATTCCAAAAAATACAAGAAAAAATCTAAGGAGAATAAATAAGTGACTATGTTCTGACATTTGGCATTGGGTGGGTCATGTTACTAACGTTAAACAATGTTGAGTTGAGTAGTCGCTTTCGGTAGCTTTGAGGTTACTTTTATACCCTATTGATCGATCTCTTATGAAATAAACCAACAAAATCTCTCACGGTATATGACCGAACGTCAGTTGGTTTAATGGTGATTGGCGCCGAATTTAGTAGGAAGGATTACGGTTCGATCCCCACAACTGCGGTCGAAAGAGGGTTGGAACCACTTAATGTCAGAACTGACCCCCGAACTAGATTAAACTGGTGGTGAAACAAAAAAAAATTACATTTATTGACACGACAACGATACTTATGATCACACTTAATTATGTCCTATATTTTCCTAGGTACGGATACGGTACGACACAGACACTTATGATTGCATTTAATTATATCATACGTTTGCATAGGTATGAGTACGCTACCTAATACGAGTACGACACCGGTACCTAATACGTGTACCGGTACCAGTATGGAATACATAATTTTTAGAAAAACTAAGGTACATGTGTGACCTGGATATTTTTTTAATCTAATTATATTATATAAATAAAATTTCATCATTGATACAAATAATTAACATAAAAAAACAATCATACTTTAAAAATAATTCAAATTGTTCAAGTGACCCACCCGCCAGTCTGTTCCAAAAGATCAAAATTAAAAGCAATTTGTTTGAAAAGATGGGTCTCTAGTTCATCTTCATCGAGAGAAAGATTAACAATTTCAAGAATACTAGCTCTATCGAATATATCATGTTTATATCCACCAATATCATACATTTTTGCCGTTCCTTCGTCATTTAGCATATATGTATATAGAAATCTTATTCATTTAGAAATCGGTGCGTACCATAGAAGTACCGTACCTGTACCGGTACCCGGTACCGATACTCTCTCTAAAATGGAGTACTAGTGCATCATAGATTATGTCATTTTCTCAATTTTTTATCAGTGTGACGTCAGTGTTGGGCCTCCCAGTATTTGGGCCTCAATAGATTATTAGCTCTACTGAGCTAGGCCTCCCAATATTTGGGGCCTCAATTTTTATTTTTATTTTTTTATCTAGGGGTGTAAATAGTAAGTCCATGTTTTGTAGGGGTGTAAACAGCAAGTCGTCAACTACATCCACCAGCCCCCTAGGGCTACACTGACTTTCTGTTTGCACCCCAAGTTAAATTATTTTTTCTATTCATTTACAATTTAAATAGAAAATTGGTCTTTTATAACAATTTTTTTAACTAGGTTTAAAGACCCGTGCATTCGCACGGGTTATTGACTTTTGTTCGATATTTAAGTTTGCCATTATATTATGGTAAAAAATTTAAAAATATTGTTAAAATAAAAGTGAAACTATTGTGCTATTTTTTGTAAAATTTCTTAAATGGATAAATTTTATTATAATTATATTTGATAATTTAACCAATTTTTTATTTATCTATATCAAATAATGGTCCCGTGTATATTTTTTAATAAAAAAAATTAGAAATTTGATTAGGAATATTTAGGATAATTTTTTTTATAATAATATTTAGCATAATTTAGTAAATTTGTTAGTAATTAACTTTAATTTTTTTTATAATATAGTAATTAACTTTATTGTATTGTTACTGTAAAAAAAACTTATAATATTATTATTACGTATTTTTTTATTATTATTTTTTACGGAATTATTAATATTATTATTAATAGTTAGTAGTAGCTTGTTTATTTTTTTTTATAAAAATTATTGTTTATGTTTCTATTTCTATATTCATATTTTTATGGTATTCATCTTTTTTTTTTCTATAATTTTTTTATTGACTATTTTATTATTTTTTTTGTTATTGATAGAATTGACTATTTTATTCTTATTTTTATATTTCTGTGATCTATTTTATTCTTTAAGCATATAATGTTTTTAATGTATTTATCTTATATTCTTTTTATATATTAAAAAAAATAGTAAAATTGTTGAGTTGATCGTATTCGTCTCTTTTTTATTGTTCTCTATTTTGTTTCTATTTTTAAGCATATCCTCTTTTTTATTGTTCTTTATTTTTTTTTTATATTTTTAAGCATATCCTCTGTTTTATTGTTCTATATTTTGTTTCTATCTATGATAAGTTTTATTTCTATTTTTAAGCAAATAATCTTTTTTATTGTATTTATCTTCTATTATTTTAATATTTTTTGTGAAATTACAATGAAGATATAAAATTTGAAACGGGGTTAAAACTAAAAAAGATACATTTGTGTCATACCCCATTTTTTGACCTAAGATTCCACTTCATATTTATTTTTTCTTCCTTGCATTTTATAAATCAATGACAAAAATACAAAAAAATATGTCAGTTTATTTAATTTTGTTTTTTTGTTAGTATCTTTGTTAAAAATCCAAAAAAATATGTTAAGAATCTATTTTATTTTTCAAGATATCTTTGTTTTATATTTTGATAAAAAATCTATAAAAAAAGCGATAAATTAGGAGTCAAATCTTTTTATTACTATTATTATTTCCTTTCCTTTATTATTATTATTGTCATACCCGTTTATTTTGATCGTATCATTTTTGCATTTTTATCGAGTCATATTTTTTTTGTCCGGAATAATCGCTACATTTTTCGATATATGAATTTTTGAAAAATTGATTCGTTTGTTAGAAGATTCGAGAAAAATTTCGGTAGAGAGGTATTTTAAAATACCTCATTTTTATTCTTTTGTATTTATCTTATTATTAGTATTATTATTATTATTATTATAAAAAAAACAAAAAAAAATAATAAACAAATTGGAAAGAGCAGCACGTGCTGCATCTTCCAATTCCCACTTCTTTTTTTTTTATTTTTGTTTATTATTAATTATTTATTTAATTCTGTCCTTTTTTTATTAATTAAAAAAAAATCAAAAAAAGGTCCAAAGTCAACTTCTTCTTTTCTGCAGAAAGTACAGTACTTGTTTGTCCAATTTCAATTTTTTGTTCCCTCAAACATTGTATTGTCCAGAATCAAGCAAAATCCTTTGGATACATAAACCCTAATTTTTTGGGTATATAGCAGAAGGTGAAAATCAGAACAGAGGAAGAAAAAAGGATCAGCCGCAAACAGAAAACCACCACATTCATTCCATTTTCCAGATGAAAAACCACAAAATCAAACAAAACAGAAATCAAAATCCATTTCATCTGTTCATCTTCATCATCAAACAAAATCCAGAACTCATATACAAAATCAAATCGAATCAAAACCGTTCAAGCAAACCCAGATCAAATTTCAAACAGAATCAAAAAATCATCAAAACCCACACAAATTTCACAAATTCGTCAAACCTTTATAATCATTTGTCATCATCCGTAAACCCAGAAACAACAAACTTCTTCGCAAAAACCAGAACACAAACAGCGAACCGAAATTAAAAATAGAAAAGAAGAGGAAGAATCGAACACCAGAATCACCAAGGTTGTTTTATTCAAATTCTTTTTTTCGAATTTTTTTTGAACCGAGAGAGATAGATCAGAGAAGAAAGATAAAATGGAGTTTGGTTTGTGAGAAGAGAAACAAGAAAGTTTGAGATCGAGAGAGAGGAAAGAGAGATTGAAACCGAGAGAAAGAGAATGAAAAAGAATCAGAGAGGATGAACGGCGGCGAGACCGAGGGAGTGGGTGTAGCCGCCGGTGAGAAGAAAGAAGAAGAGAGAAATCTGTGTTTGTGTTGATTTCTAGGGTTTTTTTATATATATATCCCACTCTGATCCTGTGCGCGCAGGTGCACATCCTTACGGTGCACCTGCGCGCCTATTAACCTCCTGATCTCAATTTAACGCCTCAGATCTTCTTCCTCTTTATTTAGATCAGGGCCGCCTGATCCATCAGACGGCCAGATTGGATCCTGGTTTATTTTTGTTTTTTTACACAGTTGGGCCCTTGTTGGGCTGAGCTTTACTATTTTCCTGCTGTTCACACCCCTTTTTATTTTCGTTTTAATGATCACACACCCCTGTTTTAATTTTATTTTATTTTTTTAGCTTATGAGATAAGTGCTTTTGGCATAAGCTATTTTAGCTTTTATTCTAGCCAATCAAGCACGATGTCGAGGCTTATTTTCATCTTTTTTTTAGTTTCGTATTTATTTATTTATTTATGTTATTTATCCATGCATTTCATATTATTTCACTTACGTCCATTTATTTATCATATTTACCTTTCTTTGTAACATCATTATCATCACAATATTGATTGTTTATCGCTTTATTAATCGTCATTTATTTTTGCTCTTGAATTTAGGATGTAAATAGGCCAAATGTAAATTCTAAATAAAAGTGCATAGCATACCCCCTCTCTTGCATCATTTCATATTTATTTCCTTGCAAAGATTTTAGAGTGTGATTAGGCCAATGTACTCATAAATGAAAAATTGCATCTCATGCATATTTATTTTTTATCGCATTCCGTCCATATGCGTAATTTTAAATTCCGAGGGAAAAGACACCGTTTTGATCAAAATATCATTACGGATTGTCTTCGCGCTTAATTTACTTATTGCGACGTTAGTTTTATTTATTCGCGCTACCTTTTAATTTGGAACCCAACATTCCAATCGAAATAATTAGTCATTTTATTCTCAAAAAAAATGAGGTCAACACCTCTTCAAAAAATAATTTGTCATTTTCTTCTCAAAAAAAAATGAGGTCAAAACCTCTTTCAAAAAATATCAACACAATTTCTTTTCAACATCCTCAAGCATCAAAAATATTTTGTCATCAAGCATTTTTCAAAACTTTGGACTTTAAACCAAACGTTTCTTTTTATCGCGAAAACCTTGGATTTTAACCCAAGAGTCTTTTTATCGCGAAACTTGGATTTTAAACCAAGTGCCTTGGACTTTAAACCAACGGCGTCTTTTATCGTGAAAACCTTGGATTTTAACCCAAGAGTCTTTTTTTTATCGCGAACTTGGATTTTAAACCAAGTGCCTTGGACTTTAAACCAACGGCTTCTTTTATCGCTAAAACCTTGGACTTTAACCCAAGTGTCCCTTTTTTCTTGCCTAAAAACCTTGGATTTTAAACCAAGTGCATTTTCTTCATTCATACATTTTAATCATGCAAAAACCTTGGATTTTAAACCAAGTGCCTTGGAATTTAAACCAACGGCCTTTTATCGTGAAAAACCTTGGATTTTAACCCCAAGAGTTCTTTTTATCACCAAACTTGGATTTTAAACCAAGTGCCTTGGAATTTAAACCAATGGCTTCTTTTATCGCTAAAACCTTGGACTTTAACCCAAGTGTTCCTTTTTCTCGCCTAAAACCTTGGATTTAAACCAAGTGCGTTTTCCTCATTCATACATCTTTAATCATGCAAAAACTTTGGATTTTAAACCAAGTGTCTTTTATCACTCAAACATTTTCTCAATAAACCTTGGATTTTAAACCAAGTGTCCGCGTCTTATTTCTTAATCAAATTTCAATCAATTTAACCATATAGACTTTCTTCACAAATTAACATCAATCAAACTCACATTTTGCCACTTTTGGCTTTTGGTCTTTTAAAACCATTTTCAAAACCTTAAAATCAAACAAATAAATTTACTCGTCTTTTTTACCCCGAACTACGGTGGTTTGATCCCTCGGGTACGTAGGCATGAGACTTGTCTCTCCAATCAATAAAATTAACAAAAACATTTTTCTTTCTTTTTCATCACTTTAAACTTTTTTTATCACTACCTTAATTTCCCACTTATACATTTTTTATAAGCAATTAAAATAAAGCGCAAAGTTAGAAATAAAAATAAGAGGTTCCTATAGAGTACTATAGATACTTAGGGTGCTAATACCTTCCTTTCGTATAACCAACCCCCGAACCTTGTTCTCTAAAAAAATAGGGTTTTTTTCGAACTTTTTCCCTTTCCCTCGGATAAATTAAAGATCGGTGGTGGAATATTAAATTGCGATTCGAAGTTAATTAATAACTCGATATCCAAAAATCACCGCGACAGAAATGGCGACTTCACTGGGGACAACCAAGCGGGTTGAACCTAACTTGTTTTAAATTACTTTCTTCGCGCTTTTATTATTTTAATTGTAAATATTTGTATATATACTTGGGTTTGCTCTGAATGGTGAGATAAGTCCTAACCCGGGCTTGAGTAACACAATAAGATAGGATGGGGTGAAATCATAGTGACATGTCCAGAGTAGTCTGGATTATGAAGCACATGTGATATGATCCCGCTCGGTGGAGGCCTCACGACGGTAGTACTCGTTGTCATGAAAAGTCGTGATGATGGTATTATTTTCAATGTGAGTGTCCGGCGAAGCCGAGAACCTTTAGAATCACCTTTAGCCCATCTTGGCCTTTTTTAGGACGTAGTGCGGTGGCTAAATCAAGAGTAGTCTTGAGATTAGTCGTCACGCGAAACTACACTCAAACGAGATTATCCCGTGGATGTTATCGGAACGAGAGTAGTCCCGTAACCCAGTGATATCCATGAGATGGTTAATGACTTTGGGAACTTTGTAGAACCCGTCATGCATGTACAAATGAACCCTAGTACATACCATATGGGAGGGTTTCACCTTTGACTCCAACATTTAACCCCACCATGTTTTTCGCATCATGCGTGCATGCATTCATTCATAATTTTTTTACTCATCAAATATCGAAGAACTTAAACTAATTTTTTGTAAACATTATAGAGAACATTCATTTCAAAAAGACACATAATAAATTTCTCTCTTTTTTTTTTTCTCTCTTTACAAAATCCATGTCTAAATATTTACAACTAATTTGGGATAAGTCCTTCGATAACAAAAAACGCATTGCATATTTTAGCATAAACACATACACATCATACTGCATTCATAAGTTTCCAAACTCGAGTCTCATATTTTCCCTTTTCTCTCCCCCTCAGTCAAAGTGGCCCGACGACCACGCCCGCAACCATCTCGCACGTACAACACTCGAGCGAACAGAAAAAAGAGAATGGACCAAGTTGAACAAGAGAATGTTGAGCTCCATGGGGAAGTAACAACTCTCCGGGCTGAAGTAGAAAAGCTAACCGCCATGGTGACATCGTTGATGGCTGCGCAGAATCAGCCACCAACCCCTCCTCCTCAAGCTACAGTCATTTCTGAAATCGTCTCTGCCCCGGTTCCAGTGGTACCCGTCAACACACATCAGCATGTCATGCCCGAAGGTTATCCTTGGGGCATGCCTATGAATTTTAATGAAGGGCTTCGACCCCAAGTTCCCGAGGTCCCTACTCCTACTTTGCCACATGCTACTGTTGTTCCCCAACCTGGGATGACTCTTCCTCAAGTTACTGTGTGTGTCCCTCAGTCAACAATGACCATTCCAGCTTCCGTAGCTCACACCGTTCCTTATGTGAGCGAACCAGTCTATCACGCGGAGGATCCAGAGACTTATGGCCGTATGGATAATCTTCAGGATCAGTTTGATAAGATGCAGCTCGAGATTAAGGCCCTTCGTGGGAAGGATTTGTTCGGCAAAAACGCCCATGACCTTTGCTTGGTACCAAACGTTAGGATCCCACCTAAGTTTAAGGTCCCCGAGTTTGAGAAGTGCAAAGGAAATTCCTGCCCTCAGAGCCATTTGGTAATGTACGCCCGAAAGATGTCCACTCAAACAGATAACCATCAGTTACTAGTTCACTACTTTCAGGATAGCTTGACAGGTGCCGCTTTGAAGTGGTACATGGGTTTAGATGGTGCCAAGATCCAAACATTCAATGATTTGGGCGAAGCTTTTGTCCGTCAATACAAATACAATCTAGACATGGCTCCAGATAGAGATCAACTTCGAGGTATGTCTCAAAAAGATAAAGAGAGTTTCAAAGAATACGCTCAACGATGGAGAGAGATTGCCGCTCAGATTTGTCCACCACTAGAAGAAAAAGAAATGACCAAGATTTTCCTAAATACTCTTGATTCATTTTACTATGAACGAATGATTGCTAGTGCACCCAGTGATTTCACTGAGATGGTAAACATGGGGATGCGACTTGAAGAAGGGGTCCGACAAGGACGATTGACAAGAGAGAAAGCTCCGACTAATACTGCCAAAAGATATGGTAACAACTTTTCTGAGAAGAAAGAATCTGAAGTTGGCATGGTGGCTCAAGGAGGACAGCATTCAAGAAACCCAGCTTATCAACATGTTGCAACCATAGCACTACCACCACAATACCCACAATCTCATCACCTACCATCTCCCCAACAATCATTCAATCATAACCGCGCTCAGAAAAGTCCTCCATTTGACCCCATACCCATGAAGTATGCCGACCTACTCCCCGCTTTACTTGCTAAAAATTTTGTCCAGACAAGGCCACCTCCCCCTGTGCCCGCAGTACTACCTCCCTGGTACCGCAGCGATTTAACTTGTGCCTTCCATCAAGGGGCCCCAGGTCATGATGTAGAGCGTTGCTATCCTCTCAAGAAAGCTGTTCAGGATTTAGTCCGTAACAAGGTGCTATCTTTCAAGAATGAGAACCCTAATGTTCAAAGTGCATCCTCTGCTTAATCATGAGTCCTCTGTCATTTTCAAGAGAATCAAGAAGTTTGTCCCTAGGATCACTAGGCCTTTTAGGTTCAATTGCAATTTCTTTCTTGCCAAGCATTTATTTACATTTTAAGGTTGTATCTTTAAATTTAAATTTCTAAACAATGAACATGCATATTTTGGAATCCATCCAGTCGTATTCACTCTTTTCTTGTGCCATCACAAATGGAAATGTTTTATATTTCACTTTTCTTGTTTGCAAACTTGAGGGGAGAATGATGTAAATTAAATGTTTAAAATTGCTGATATATGCTTTCATTAGTAAGACCCGGTTGATGATGTAAGGCATTGTTTCACTTCCCAAACACCGGAGACATAAGGAGATAATCCGTAGTCAACCCATTTGAGCCAGAAGTCGGTGTTTCTTTCTATATAAAAAAAAAAAAAACCCTTAATCTTGACCCGGGGCAGGGTAGTCTTTCAATAATTCAATGACACATCCCAATACAAGAGGATCAATTAGTCTGAGATACAAGAAGTCTGGAGTAGACAAAACTCACAATAGCATGTGGCAGTCACAAACATCCTACACCAAAACAAAAAAAAAAACAAACACAAACAAAAACAAAAAAAAACAACAACAAAAAGCCCGCTAGGTAAAAAGACTTAGGCAAAATTCAAGGCATCCCGATGGTCCATAAAATCCAAAAGAATTGGTCCATGCAAAAATTAGGGATAAAAAGCACAAATGTTGAAAATAAGCTTGTGAATGAAAAATGACTGTCACTTCAAGAATCTCATCAAAGCTTCGACCAAAGCGTCAACCTCAAACAACATTGTCAAAAGAAATCCTCTTGTTAACCAAAGCGTGTCTGATGAATTATTTGAATGTACGAATGAAGGACATCAAAGAAGAGCGGGTGGGTTAAAACAGAATTCTGAGCCTAATCATTTTTCTGTCATAACCGTGAACCAGGCCACGTTATAACCCTCAAAAGACCTAATTGAAGCTAGGTTTACTTTGAAAGCATAATCAGCAAAATTATTGTTAAAGCTGACTCCACCTGTTTGTTGAGTAACTATCTTTTACGCACACCACATCTATTTTATATATTTTTTTTTTTTGCAATTCCATAACTTGCATGTACATTACATCAGAAATATTTTTCAAAAGAAACAATTTTGTTTACAAATTTATATTTGGCATCAAAGAAATTCAATCAAATGGTCTAATCAAGGACGAATCAATTCAAAGCGCTCCTAACTTGGGGCAAATTACATCAGGAACCTGCCAATCCGGGGCAAGTCTTTACATCCAGGGGCATACCCTTCAAAGATTCAAAGTCAAGGTTTCACTCACTTGGGGCACCTGAAGTGGTTTCCAGGGGCAATCCAGATCCGCCAAGATAGTTGTTATGTTTCTTCCTCCTTGAGCCAATAATCATCAAGTTGATATCTTGGGTCCTTATGGACATGTGTGTTACTATAATATGCTGAGCAGGTGATCCAACATTCCTCAATTGAATATTGAACTTGACTGTTCTCTGGTAATCTCCAGCAAGTGGTTATCTTCAAAAAGCTTGTATGATTTTCTTTTCCCCAGTGAAAGAAAAAGCTGAGACCCGTTTGGGAGGCTCATTCAACAGCAAATGGCATCTCTTTGAGAAGTTTGCATATCATCAGCAAATGGCATCTCTTGGAGAAGTTTGCGCATCAGCATATCGGTCTTGTTTCTTTCTGTCACGAAAAAAAAAGAGAAGAAAAAAGAAAAAAGAGCAAAAAAAAAACAGCTCGCTAAGTTGAAAACCCGAAAGGGCGGCTTAGGCAAAAATGAGCGTCCCGGTGGATTGAAAACCCGAAAGGGCGGTCCAGGCAAAAATTAGGGGCAAAACAAAAAAAAGAAATATATTCCCGGTGGATTGAAAACCCGAAAGGGCGGTACAGGCAAAAGTTAGGGATTTCAAAAAAAAAGAGAAAAAAGCAAAAAGCATGACCGTTGAAACAAGACCATGAGAAAATATTCAGTTTCAGTGTACAAAATGGCGACTTCTGCCAGACCTCTGACCGATGGGCTTTACCCCAAGAAGCAATCATTCTTACCATGGATCAACATACTTTGCCGGGTTTTACCCCGAGGATCTGATTTATTTCACCTATAAGGACGCTGTCCCCAGTGGAGAACTATCGAGTGGTTGCACGGATACGTCGGCCCAATGCTCATCTTGCCTGATCAAACTTTTATCTCATCCAGTCATGTACAAATATCATTCAATCATACAAATACAAGCTTCATAACAATCATTCATACATACATACATACATACATACATACATACGTACATACACATACATTCGTACATACATACATACAATCATTCACATGTCCGTACATACGATCATTCACATATGTACACATACATTCATATTTACATGCAACATGCACACAAATCATTCACACATACAACATTGACCATCATGTGTCCTGCTTCAATACATCACAAAAAGAGTCATCCCCAGTGTATCTGGTCCAAAGATGTCTCCATCAATCATACATCACAAAAAAGTCATCCCCAGTGAGTCTGGTCCAGAGATGTCTCCATCAAACATATTCAAAGTAGTAGATTTCGCAAACAATCAACTGCAAACTTGTGATTAATTTCCCCAAAAAAAAAAGGTCATCTCCAATGTGTCTGGTCTAGACAAATACATATTCTTGTCATGTCTCGCTCTCCCACAATGACAGCAGACAATTTATTTCCTCGTTGTGTCCTTACCATCCCACAATGTTGGTAGACACTGCCTTTACTTGCTTACCATCCCACAATGTTGGTAGACACTGACTTTACTTGTCCTTACCATCTCACAATGTTGGTGGACACGGTCTTTACTTCTGTCCGTACACAGGACTTTATCGCTTTCAGTCTTTACTTCTGTCCGCACACATGACTTTTATCTGCTTATGTCCGCACACAGGACTTTATTGCTTTCTGTCCTTACTTCTGTCCGTACACGGGACTTTATCGCTTTCAGTCTTTACTTCTGTCCGCACACAGGACTTTATCGCTTTCAGTCTTTACTTCTGTCCGTACACAGGACTTTATCGCTTTCAGTCTTTACTTCTGTCCGCACACAGGACTTTATCTGCTTATGTCCGCACACGGGACTTTATTGCTTTCCGTCTTTACTTCTGTCCGTACACAGGACTTTATTGCTTTCTGTCTTTACTTCTGTTCATACACAAGACTTTACCGTTTTCTGTCCGCATACAGGACTTTATCGCTTTCTGTCTTCATTACCCTTGCCGAATAATCTTCATTACATTCAAACATTTGTAAATATAGCACTCATAAGCATAACATTCATAACATCATATCATAGCACTTTATAGTTTATTCCGGTCAAAAAATGGTGTACTCTGTATTTGAGTCTCTTCCACCGTCGAACCAAAACAAAAACATCATCAAAAAATCATCTTTTTCTTTTTATCTCCGATGGAAGAAACTTAAATAGGGGCATCTGTCATACCCCATTTTTTGACCTAAGATTCCACTTCATATTTTTTTTTCTTCCTTGCATTTTATGCATCAATGACAAAAATACAAAAAATATGTCAGTTTATTTAATTTTGTTTTTTTGTTAGTATCTTTGTTAAAAATCCAAAAAAATATGTTAAGAATCTATTTTATTTTTCAAGATATCTTTGTTTTATATTTTGATAAAAAATCTATAAAAAAAGCGATAAATTAGGAGTCAAATCTTTTTATTACTATTATTATTTCCTTTCCTTTATTATTATTATTGTCATACCCGTTTATTTTGATCGTATCATTTTTGCATTTTTATCGAGTCATATTTTTTTTGTCCGGAATAATCGCTACATTTTTCGATATATGAATTTTTGAAAAATTGATTCGTTTGTTAGAAGATTCGAGAAAAATTTCGGCAGAGATGTATTTTAAAATACCTCATTTTTATTCTTTTGTATTTATCTTATTATTAGTATTATTATTATTATTATTATAAAAAAAACAAAAAAAAATAATAAACAAATTGGAAAGAGC
Organism: Trifolium subterraneum; assembly: GCA_951799995.1. Lineage (NCBI taxonomy): Eukaryota > Viridiplantae > Streptophyta > Magnoliopsida > Fabales > Fabaceae > Trifolium > Trifolium subterraneum. The sequence continues at coordinate 16,762,327 of OX637468.1, read as the reverse complement.
AGCACGTGCTGCATCTTCCAATTCCCACTTCTTCTTTTTTTATTTTTGTTTATTATTAATTATTTATTTAATTCTGTCCTTTTTTTATTAATTAAAAAAAAATCAAAAAAAGGTCCAAAGTCAACTTCTTCTTTTCTGCAGAAAGTACAGTACTTGTTTGTCCAATTTCAATTTTTTGTTCCCTCAAACATTGTATTGTCCAGAATCAAGCAAAATCCTTTGGATACATAAACCCTAATTTTTTGGGTATATAGCAGAAGGTGAAAATCAGAACAGAGGAAGAAAAAAGGGATCAGCCGCAAACAGAAAACCACCACATTCATTCCATTTTCCAGATGAAAAACCACAAAATCAAACAAAACAGAAATCAAAATCCATTTCATCTGTTCATCTTCATCATCAAACAAAATCCAGAACTCATATACAAAATCAAATCGAATCAAAACCGTTCAAGCAAACCCAGATCAAATTTCAAACAGAATCAAAAAATCATCAAAACCCACACAAATTTCACAAATTCGTCAAACCTTTATAATCATTTGTCATCATCCGTAAACCCAGAAACAACAAACTTCTTCGCAAAAACCAGAACACAAACAGCGAACCGAAATTAAAAATAGAAAAGAAGAGGAAGAATCGAACACCAGAATCACCAAGGTTGTTTTATTCAAATTCTTTTTTTCGAATTTTTTTTGAACCGAGAGAGATAGATCAGAGAAGAAAGATAAAATGGAGTTTGGTTTGTGAGAAGAGAAACAAGAAAGTTTGAGATCGAGAGAGAGGAAAGAGAGATTGAAACCGAGAGAAAGAGAATGAAAAAGAATCAGAGAGGATGAACGGCGGCGAGACCGAGGGAGAGGGTGTAGCCGCCGGTGAGAAGAAAGAAGAAGAGAGAAATCTGTGTTTGTGTTGATTTCTAGGGTTTTTTTATATATATATCCCACTCTGATCCTGTGCGCGCAGGTGCACATCCTTACGGTGCACCTTCGCGCCTATTAACCTCCTGATCTCAATTTAACGCCTCAGATCTTCTTCCTCTTTATTTAGATCAGGGCCGCCTGATCCATCAGACGGCCAGATTGGATCCTGGTTTATTTTTGTTTTTTTACACAGTTGGGCCCTTGTTGGGCTGAGCTTTACTATTTTCCTGCTGTTCACACCCCTTTTTATTTTCGTTTTAATGATCACACACCCCTGTTTTAATTTTATTTTATTTTTTTAGCTTATGAGATAAGTGCTTTTGGCATAAGCTATTTTAGCTTTTATTCTAGCCAATCAAGCACGATGTCGAGGCTTATTTTCATCTTTTTTTTAGTTTCGTATTTATTTATTTATTTATGTTATTTATCCATGCATTTCATATTATTTCACTTACGTCCATTTATTTATCATATTTACCTTTCTTTGTAACATCATTATCATCACAATATTGATTGTTTATCGCTTTATTAATCGTCATTTATTTTTGCTCTTGAATTTAGGATGTAAATAGGCCAAATGTAAATTCTAAATAAAAGTGCATAGCATACCCCCTCTCTTGCATCATTTCATATTTATTTCCTTGCAAAGATTTTAGAGTGTGATTAGGCCAATGTACTCATAAATGAAAAATTGCATCTCATGCATATTTATTTTTTATCGCATTCCGTCCATATGCGTAATTTTAAATTCCGAGGGAAAAGACACCGTTTTGATCAAAATATCATTACGGATTGTCTTCGCGCTTAATTTACTTATTGCGACGTTAGTTTTATTTATTCGCGCTACCTTTTAATTTGGAACCCAACATTCCAATCGAAATAATTAGTCATTTTATTCTCAAAAAAAATGAGGTCAACACCTCTTCAAAAAATAATTTGTCATTTTCTTCTCAAAAAAAAATGAGGTCAAAACCTCTTTCAAAAAATATCAACACAATTTCTTTTCAACATCCTCAAGCATCAAAAATATTTTGTCATCAAGCATTTTTCAAAACTTTGGACTTTAAACCAAACGTTTCTTTTTATCGCGAAAACCTTGGATTTTAACCCAAGAGTCTTTTTATCGCGAAACTTGGATTTTAAACCAAGTGCCTTGGACTTTAAACCAACGGCGTCTTTTATCGTGAAAACCTTGGATTTTAACCCAAGAGTCTTTTTTTTATCGCGAACTTGGATTTTAAACCAAGTGCCTTGGACTTTAAACCAACGGCTTCTTTTATCGCTAAAACCTTGGACTTTAACCCAAGTGTCCCTTTTTTCTTGCCTAAAAACCTTGGATTTTAAACCAAGTGCATTTTCTTCATTCATACATTTTAATCATGCAAAAACCTTGGATTTTAAACCAAGTGCCTTGGAATTTAAACCAACGGCCTTTTATCGTGAAAAACCTTGGATTTTAACCCAAGAGTTCTTTTTATCACCAAACTTGGATTTTAAACCAAGTGCCTTGGAATTTAAACCAATGGCTTCTTTTATCGCTAAAACCTTGGACTTTAACCCAAGTGTTCCTTTTTCTCGCCTAAAACCTTGGATTTAAACCAAGTGCGTTTTCCTCATTCATACATCTTTAATCATGCAAAAACTTTGGATTTTAAACCAAGTGTCTTTTATCACTCAAACATTTTCTCAATAAACCTTGGATTTTAAACCAAGTGTCCGCGTCTTATTTCTTAATCAAATTTCAATCAATTTAACCATATAGACTTTCTTCGCAAATTAACATCAATCAAACTCACATTTTGCCACTTTTGGCTTTTGGTCTTTTAAAACCATTTTCAAAACCTTAAAATCAAACAAATAAATTTACTCGTCTTTTTTACCCCGAACTACGGTGGTTTGATCCCTCGGGTACGTAGGCATGAGACTTGTCTCTCCAATCAATAAAATTAACAAAAACATTTTTCTTTCTTTTTCATCACTTTAAACTTTTTTTATCACTACCTTAATTTCCCACTTATACATTTTTTATAAGCAATTAAAATAAAGCGCAAAGTTAGAAATAAAAACAAGAGGTTCCTATAGAGTACTATAGATACTTAGGGTGCTAATACCTTCCTTTCGTATAACCAACCCCCGAACCTTGTTCTCTAAAAAAATAGGGTTTTTTTCGAACTTTTTCCCTTTCCCTCGGATAAATTAAAGATCGGTGGTGGAATATTAAATTGCGATTCGAAGTTAATTAATAACTCGATATCCAAAAATCACCGCGACAATTTGTAAATTTGGTGGTAATCGATTTTATTATATTATAAGTAGATTAAGGATCCACTTTTACGTTGAAAGTTGGATCTCTAGTTTAATTGGAATGGCCCTGCTAATTACTCAGTTTTTTCGATTTTTCTTCTATTCTAATTGCTAATTTGTTATTCTACTTTGCTAATTTGTGATTGCATTTGAGAATTGCTAATTATGTCTTAATTTTTTTTTCCGGTTCAACTTCAACATTTTTTTATCAATCATTTAAACTTCAATGATGATTATTATTTTGGATTTTTTTATATATTTATTAGGGTCCAACTTTAACATTTAAGTCGGGCCTCCAAATAGTTGGGACCGGCCCTGAGTATACAATTGTTATGAATGCAACTTCATAAAGAAGAGGTTTGCAGTGACTATGAGTGCAAGCGGTTCAGACGAAATCGATTAAACTGACAACCAATAAATTAAATTGAAAATTAACCGGTTTAATTTGGTTTTGAGTCTTTTAACCATAAACCAAACCGAATGAAGAAAACTAAACTGGTTAGGTTCTCAGTTTTCATTTTTGAAAACCAGTAGGAATCGATAAATCAAACCTTTTACTAATATTAGGATGGTGAGATATCATTTTAGATGCATTTGTAATTTGAAGCTCGCTAGCTAGCTAGTCTATGAGTCGTGAGAAAGAACACATATTAGAAACAATTGGCTCGAAAAATCATCAGTTTGTGAAATGACATTATTTATGGAAATAGTAAAGTGCAACTGTGTCCAGCATTCTTGAACATGGATGCATGTAAAAAAGTGTGTTGGACTCTCGTTTTGTTGGCAGTAAATGACACAATCTTGAATGCATTAGACACCTTGCGTATTAAGATTTGAATACAACGGGAGACAGTTACATGTTGCTCTCCAAAGGAGAGAAGAACACGATGCGAGACAGGTAGCTTCCTGAGCATTGACTAACTGTCATGTACTGCAGGATGTGAGGGCTCAATCATCATATTCATACACAGCTTATATGCCGATTTTACTGTATATTATTACTTACCATCATGAGAAGGGAACCAAATTCTCTTATCAGCTAGGCCGCGAGTAAAGAGGGGCATTCTCATTATAACAACAGCATCATGAGAGTAGAAGATCAAGGCGATTATGTTATGATGCCGGGATATCAGATCTGAATTCATCAGATACTGAACTGTGTGCTTAGAATATTGAGGAATAAGTATTGTGGATTGATAAGAACCAAAATTCTAATAGCAGATAATGAAACAGTAATTGATGAAATAAGAATAAAATGAGGCCTTATTGATTATGCAAATTGAGATTATTACAGAATAAGGGGAATCTATCCCTAAATCCTGACCGGAGCTAGGCTCTGACAAGCCAGCTAATGTTGCTTGCTCATTCTAAATGAATTCACAAATTTTCCAAGATAAGGTCTCTACCCTCCTCCCCACTCCTTATATCATGAAAGTTGTTATTTAGCTCTCGTGACACCTGTCCTTATCACCACATTCCCTCAGTCACTAATTACCTTCTTAACCCTTCTAGAATATACCTTTCATTCCTTGGGACCACTTGACTTGTAATTCACTAACTCCTCATGTGACTGTGGTAAATTCAACTGAGTCCTATCAATACCCTTTCCCTTCAACACTCTTCTCTTGTGTGAGTACCCTTCCTTAGGTCCATTAGTTACTTGTTAGATCAATTGTTCTTCTAGGCCTAGTAAACAAGATTTGGGTCCTAACAATACTCCCTCCTGAACAACAAACTTGTCCTCAAGTCTGAACTTATGAAATTGACTTCTAACATTGATTTTCGTCTTCCATGTAGCTTCTTTCACAGCGTCCCCTTTGCACACATTTAAGAACTTGTCCTCAAGGTTGAAATTGGTTTCTATTACTTTTCTAACTGTTGTGAAATTCTTCAGCTTCGACCAAGGCTTCTCTCTATCATACACCAAATGTAGTGACACCCAAATGCTTAAGTATCCAATCTTCCCTCTATCAAATACTAAATTAAATAAGTTGTAAATTGAGGAGGAATTTCTCCAGCAGTATTCATAAGAAGCTTTAGTCATAAAAGCATTGAATTTCCCTGGATCCCATGGTATTGCCATTGTTGATGAATTTAATACTGTAGTTGCAAACATCGGAGCACTAGAGGTAGTGTAATCCTCTTCCATCTCAAGAAATTTGATCACAAGTAAAACACCCCTTGCAACAATTTTCATAAGAACCCTCTTGGTGCAGTAGTAGTTAAGAATCGACTCATTGCCTCTCGGAGCCCATTGTCGAAAGCTTGACAAGCCCCTTTCAAACAACACAGTCACATGCATCGTTTCACAACTGTAGCTCCTTTCTTCTGAATTCAGAGAGATTAATATGTCACCATTCACAAATAGAAGAATTGGATGATTTCCACCAATCATTAATCTCGGTGCGTTAAGATCACCTACCAGCCAAGACCACTTGCCGTCGATGATTTGTGTGTTGCAAGAGAACTTTGCGACAGTTCTGGAAACCGTCGTTACAACTGTCGCAATTGATATTGCAACGGTTTCAAACTGTCCTATGTTTTTTCCAGGGATTGAATAGCAAAGGTTGCAACCGTTACAAAACCGTCGCAAACTTCTCTTTTTTAAAAAAAATAATAATATTAATTTATAATATTTTTTATTCATTTTGATGGCATATTAAATAACAATTACAATATCCATACAACAATAAGGAAATTAAAGTTCACAAATATATAAATATAAATAACTTAATCTCATCCATATAATTCATTCAATAGTGATAATATCCATAGATCAAAAATTCAATTAAAGTACTTAAAACTCCAAAAGATAAAAAAAAAAACTAATGTATTTCAAACATTCAAAAAACATTAGAGTTGCTAAACATACAAAACATTACGTAAAAATAATAAGTTCACAAAATATCTAAATATCCACTAATATGTGATGTTTCATGATCCTTAATTAGTGCTAACTAGACTCAGAATGCCTACCATTTCTTGACTCTTCTTATTCGGTGACCTGATAGGATTTAGGGTCTGTTTGGTTCAACGGAGGGGAGGCGAGGAGAGAGATTTTAATGGAGGGGAGGGGAGGGGAGGGGAGGGAGAGGAGAGTTGTTTAATTAAATACGTGTTTGGTTCAAAAGAGGGGAGGGAAGGGGAGGGGAAGTATTTTAACAAGGATAATTTTGTCAATATAAACTTTTAATATTCCAACAAGGATAATTTAGAATTTTAACAAATCAAAAATTGAGCTATATTACCTCCCCTCCCCTCCCCCTCACAAAAAATTGAACCAAACATAAAAATTTAAAATATCACCTCACCTCCCCTCCCCTCCAAAAACCCAGAACCAAACAGACCCTAAAAAACAAACAGAATTGTATAAATTGACTTAGTGCATGGCATAACTGACTTAGTCCATGACTAATGATAGCATAGCAGTAGCATCAAACTAAAAAAATTGCCTGTAGTTCTTTTTCCCAATATAGTTGCAACATCCTATAGAATGTATGTATCGAATAACAACAACAGACGGATACACACACCAACATATAGTACTCCCTCCGTTCCAAATTATATGTCACTTTGACATTTTTACACATATTAAGAAATGTAATCCTTGTTGTATGGAAAAGAGAAATTATGAGTTGATTTACAAAATTGTCCTTCATTTATTATATTGAAAAAATAAATTGAAGAATTGAAAGAATAGAGAGTAATAAATAGTTAAGGGTATAATAGGTAAAGTTGCATTAAATGCTTCATTGGTAACGTAAAGTGACATATAATTTGGAACAAATTTTTTCTACAAAGTGACATATAATTTGGAACGGAGGTAGTATTAATCATTTTTTAAAAGACATAGATAAATAAAATTAATTGAAAACAAGCATAATGTGCAAAAGTTGGACCCAACACATTTTTAATAAAGTTTTTAACCGTAAAAAATAGATTTTTTTAATGTGCAAAATTGAATTAAACGAGCTTCTAGGAAAAGAGGTTGAAACCTACTTTTGAAAAAAAATTCGAAACTTTTTTTGCAACAATCATGCTTCGATTCCTGCTGAAGACTCTTTTAATTATTTTTTTCATTTTAAGTTTGTTTTCTTTTAAATATTATTAGTTGTTATTATCTTTTATTTTAAATTTGTTTTGTTTTTTTGGTACAAATCTTTTTTTAAAAAATATATTTTACCAAACAACTTTTGCTCTTTTTTTTAAAGCTTTTATTTCCACTTCTAGATTTCAAATGGCTTCTAAGAGCTAAAAAAGCTAGGTCAAACGGACCCAAATAGGTGCAATTTGTTGTGGCATATATGAATAGCCATCAATATATTTTCCTTAAAACAAGGGTTCAACCACGATTAACTAAGATACATTTGGAAAATATATGACAAATGAATTTGTACTTACACTTTTTTTTACTCAATGTTGCACCTAAATAACAAAAAAAAATTTAATATTAATATTGATTTAATGATTTTAATTTATTTTTTTGACAAAGATTTTAAATATCTTTTATATGGTTCTATTTGTGCCGATTAATTTTAATTTTCCTATATTTATAATTTTATTTTATTTTATTTTTTTATTTGCAATTTTAATTATAAAAATTAAACCGTAGATCTGACTCTCCACAAAACACGTGCAACGCACGGGTTGGAGTTTAGTTTAGAATAAAATCAAAGGGAAACGAGGGTGTTACAAATTGTCCTTGGTGAAAAAATGTACTTCCTCCGTCCCAAAATAAGTGACCTAGTTGACCACTGTCATGGTTGTTAATGTTCAACTTTAATTGTTAATATCTTAAGTTATATTTTATTAAAAAATTATAAAAATTATATATTTTGATAATACTCTTCGAGACAAATCAAACATCTCATATTCTAATATATATATATATATATATATATATATATTAGTAGAAAAATATAGTCAAAGAAGATCATATGAATAATACTCAAAATCAAAAATAGGTCACTTATTTGGGACGGAAGGAGTATTTATAATTGACTTTTCGTATTCCGATGTAAAATATGAATATATTTGAAAAAATAATAATAAATGTGTCTAAGAACTTGAAAATGACTTATATTTAAGAACAAATTTTATCTTTAAAATAAGAGTTTTTCTAACCTGTGCAAGATTGCACAGGATAAGGGATATTTAATGCACTATTTTGTCACTTTTTCGAAGTTTTATTAATTTTCCAATTAATTAGCTTTTTGATTTTCTAAAAAAGTGTTTCTATTTCTGTCTTCTATTTCCACTTCGTCACTGTTTCTTCTTCCTACAGCACAGAAACATGCTCTCGGTCTCATCTTTTCTTCTTCCCCTGCAATCAAAATTAGACCCGTACACATTTTGAGGTCAATATTGGATCTTGATGGTAAAATTTAATTATGAACAACAACAAGATCTAAATTTGAGGTCGCACAGGTTGTCGTTGATGGTAAGATCTTATTTAATTTTGAACAACAAGATGAAAATTAGATCTTCAAGATTCTAGAGTGGTATTTAATCAAAATTACTGTAGCACCAAAGATGAGATGGTGTGCAACAAAAAACCAAAGCTCACTTTGATCAATTCCCGTAGCACCCAGAAAAACTAGAGGCGAATCATTTTGATGAATTTACTAGAACTTGCTCGAGTCAATACCCTTAACATACAGGAAAAAAATTCTGAAGATGTTTAGTACAGTATATGAGAGACCGTGAATAGGAGAGAGAGAAACACCTTTTAGAGAAAAACTAATTAATTGGAAAATAAAACTTGGAAAAAGTGACAAAATAGTGCATTAAATAATCCTTATCCTGTGAAAAAAAACCCTTAAAATATGGAGTAGATCTTACATTAAGATATTTTGAGATAAATAAGATGATAAGATCTTGAGTTCAGTATATGGTATAAGAGTGTGAAGTTACCTTCATGCTAAAGGTTAGTCGGAGAGAGGGGCGGAGCTGCATGTGGGTTGGACAGGGCCATGGTCCGCCCCCAAAAATTTAATTTTTTTTCAAGGTATCCTATTTAACGGCGGTTTTGATAATAAGTAGCGGCAGCTTAAAACCCCTGCTAAATCTCCTGTGTATTTCGCAAACAAAATTGGTGACTTTTCTTCGGTTTTGCGGGGGTTAAAAACCCTTTGTATTTAAAAACCCCCTTAACATGTTCTGCTAATTTTTTTCCTATTTTAAAATGCCCTTTTTATATTAGTTTTTTAAGCATCCTTTCTAATACGTTCGATTATTTAATAATGTATTAAACATTTTAAAATGTGTTATTTATTTTTCTAAGCCTTCAAAAAAAAAAATTTGAGAAAAATTACTTAAATTTTTAGTGTTATTTACTTTGGTAAATTTTTGTGAGGGAGATTCATATAATATTACAATCATAAATACAAGAGCTAATTGGAATATGTGAAGTTTACCCATGAATTGACTTAAAAATAGGACAAATGTCGTGATAAAAAACCAAAACTTGCTTAAATATAATATGCATATGCATTTTTTTTTAATAATTTTTTTCAATATTTGATTTATATCTATAGCGGCCCTCCCCAGGGTTTTTGTCTAGCTCCGCCACTGGTTGGAGACAAATGATGAGTGGTCAAAGCACACATTCCTCTTTGAAAAATAATTGAAGTTTTCACATTATTCCAACTACTGTCTAATTCTTACTATACCATAGATCAAATACATCAATTAACTCATAAATTTAAAAGTAATTTTTTTCATACAATAAGAACCAAAGAGAGTAATTAACATGAATATAACACTTCTTTGAACAAATTTTATATTAACAATGACCAAATGTAGTTTGATTTTAATGTAGACCACCAAATTATGGTTATTGTAGTTGCTGTCAGTTGCCTTGTCCATATGTGCCCTTAAGATATGAATTTTTTTTGGGAATCTATTAAAACTTTTGGGGTATTCGATGTTGATTCAACAAAAACAAAGAAAAATGAACATATGTTTTGGGAAATTTGATATTTAATTTTCTTGTCGAATAGTCATCAATTGAGTAATCGAATAGTCATCAATTGAGTAATGCCTCGATCATAGGAACAAGTAATACTATAAACTTTTACTTACGAGAAGTGTTATCAGTTGTTGTTCCAAACCATTTTCAAACATGGATTCACCGTAGACCATATGAGACACTTAATCGTCCTAGAATCGTCTAGTTTTGGTTTAAAATCATGACTTCCATTTGAATCAATTGTAGCTTGGTAGTCGACTTTTACTTTTTCTGATGGAATGACCTTTTCTTATTCAAAATTAAGTATGTTTTTACATCATCAAGATATGGAATTGGATTTGACACAGTAACTGCGTGAAACTGCATCATACAATTACTGTTATCTACTGCAGCAATTAGATCAATGGCTGAGATCGTTTAACTGTGTTATAATTGATGTGTAATTTGAACCATCCGATCTCAAACCAACAGCCGTCATTGAATACAGCGTGAAACTGTGTATCTAGTATGACAGTAGATCCAGTCCTCAAGATATTCATATCTAGAGGTTACTTTTTATTTAAATTTTGTTTTCTAGGCCAGCAAAACAAAAAAAAACAACTCTCAAGTAAAAACAGAAACAGACAAAAAATCTTTTCTCAGAAAAACTAAGTAACTAAGGTCTAAGGAAGAGAAAGTAACATTTGAACATAACAATTGTATTCCAAAGTTATGGTAGAGCTACATCAGAAAGATCACACTCCTGCCAACAGATATCCTCAAGCATGGCTCAGTTATGATACTCGCCGGAACGGTATAGAACACAGGTATGTATCAGATGAGCAAAATGATACATAAATATACTACAGCGGCAAAGATAGAGAACCTCTAGCAAGTTGACTTCTCTGGAGACAGCCATTCTTGTGTTGTCGTTAAGTCAGGAAGAACAACTGCAGCGGATTTCCTCCACTCCACAGCATCTGGTGTCTTAAATCTATCTAACAGTAGTGCATGCATCCCTATGCTCTTAGCTGGTTCATAGTCTTTGCGCATGCTATCGCCGATATGTAAAGTTTCTTCAGGTGCAATGTTTCCAGCCCTCTCAAGTGCAATCTCGTAAATTCTTGGGTCTGGCTTCTCAACACCTTCAAGGCCAGAAAACACGCCAAAGTCCCACTCAGATCCCTGCATCATCAAACATTATAACAATCAAACATTATTGTCTTAGGGACACTGTTTAGATAAACAACTTAATTAAGCACTTGTAGCACAAGTGCTTATCATATAAGTGCTTATGTATAAGTTCTTGCTATAACGAAAGTCAAATTCTTTTCATATGGTACAAGTTATTTTCGTAAGCTATCATGGTGAACTTACAAAAATAAGTTGAAAAAAGCTTATAGACATGTCATAAGTGTTTCTATAAGATCTCCCAAACAGTCTCACGAGTGCTTATGCTTAGTAGATAAGCTCAAATAAGTCAACACAAAAACAGCCTTAATTGTTAAGACCATGTCAAATATGTATAGATGAACAAAGAAGCTTGAATTGATTAGTAAATTTTGCTTCTGAATAGACTACAATTCAACATAATTTTGATTTAAATGTGATCTAATAGGAGCTTTGGATTTGTCAAAATTCATTAAACATGAACCGGTAATCCGCATGTGTTCCAAAGTGGAGGTGCTACATTCTATATATTAAACATTTCTACGATACACAATTTTTGTGCTGGCACTCGTGGATGTTTCTCTATGACAATACTAAATGTTAGTATATTTTTAAACACAATTATAATTCTGACAGAAAACCTTAAGAAAATCATGGGAAGTTTACCTGATTTAAACCTAAAGCTGGAAGAATCACATCTCGATATCGATACTCAGCATTGCTCACAATGCCAACTTTGAGACCCTGTCCACGAAGCCATCTAAGAAACGGTTTGGAATCTGGAAAGACAGTATATGGAGCAGATGAACCAAAGGATGCATAGATGCGTCTGAAAATCTTTTCAAATGTCTCCTCATCATATTCATATCCAGCCTGCCAGAAAAAAAAAAACAAAATTTCTCCATCAAGTTCAGGGACTTTCACAGATGAGAATGCAGGCATCATAAATCTTCAATCCATTGCTTGATTTCGATATCTTACAATAAAGCCGAACTCACTTGTACAAGACAAATTTAGAACCAAACTAAATATGATACATTTTCTCCTATGCAAATGTAAATGTATTTCACCAACTTTGACAAATATCCTTACCCTGACAAAAGAATTTTGCACACAGGTTTTCCACCACACAATGTTGGGCATTTTGGCTGCAAATCCAAAACACGGATAGTTCTTTGCCATGTCCTTATATGCATACTTAAAGCCCTCATGCATTCGTTTGTAGTCTGGGCATGGACGGCCGGCAGCTTTGGCTGCCATGCAATAATAGTCACCAAGCTCCCCTTTGTAAGCCATTAGGGTGCCGGTAACATCTACAGTGACACAACGTAGTTTAGGCAATAATGACATGGTAGCACAAATTACAAGGAACCGAGTAACACAGCAAAGTATTGAACTCCTTCAAACTTGATATTAAAGCCTGCATATATGATTCACAAATTAGGCTGTTAAGATGAAAACAAATTTCAATTATGAAAGAGTTAACGTGATGATATCGCATATTAAAACAAAAAATGGATTTTATAAGCTAAGTGATATAAAATAAATATATTGGCACAGATTTGAAAGATTCAATGTTACAACATGAAGGCCAGTATCTCTGTTACAACTACAAATGCCTACATATGGAGAAAATATAAGGAAACCACTAATACCAATTTATACGATAATTCAGAATTAAAGGAGGTACATATAGATTATATAGGATACTAAAATGATCTTGTATTGGAACCCTTGTGAAGGTGTAAAATGATCATTTCAAGGAATTATTAGACAAAACTCATTTCTAAGCTTCTTCTATGGTTGGCCAGTGGCCTACTATGCGTGATCGTAAGCTTCTTCTATGGTTGGCCAGTGGCCTACTATGCATGATCGTAATTTGACACAGAACTCGAATTACTGAGAGAAATTTTACTCAAATTTACAAAACCACATTGTCTGCTATCAGTCTCATGTTATAATCATTCTCAGTTAAATAAATTAAGATTGAGCTAAACCACTTGAAGAACAATATCTTATACAGACCTATACTATTTCCTCAGTAACAGATTATTTAAATGCATAAGATCCAAGAGCATAAAAATTAAAATCAAAATGTAACAATGCATGTACAAGATTGACCTCTAGTATTTAATATAAGAAAAAAGTTCACTTTTTAGATACATTAAAAAATTGATGTATCTAGTCTATGATATAGTCTTAAATACATCAATCTTTCAATGTATCTAAAAAGTGAATTTTTTCTTATATTAAGGTAAAAGGTAAAAGGTAAAAGCATACAAATGATTCTAAAATGTAGCATATTCTCCAAAATCTCTAATCTATCATCACAACATTCATCAATCTGAAATCAACCCATCTACTCTCTAACTCACTTGTATTACAATTAACACACCAAGAATGCACTCTTGAATATAAACCCATTGATGTTAAAAAAACAACAATCTTGTTTCTACTATTTCCAGCTATGAAAGCACGGACACTCCTCAGATTAGGAGTATCTTGGTGTCGGACACTGACAGGACACTAACACATACGATTACATTAAATTATGTCACTTTCTCAAATTATTATCAAACGTGTCAATGTCAGTGTCCTTGTCTGGTGTCTGTGCTTCATAGATTTCCAGGCATAGCTTTGCAAACACAATAGTAAAACCTTAAATAGTAAATGAGTCTAATTGAAATTGTGAAAAATCCCATTAAAAACAAGGGATTTCAAACATAACAAAACACTTCGAAGCAGAAAAAAACACAGACATATTCACAAACATGCAAGAAACACCATTTACAAAAGAACAAATTTGCAATAAAATCATACAGATGCAATACTAGAGTATGTTTAGGACAAGACCCAGAAAATGTTTCACCAAAAAGAATAATATTTTACAATTCTTTTATGCAAGTGAAACAAATTAAAATTCAAAAGATTTAAGAGATGAAGAAGAATGATATTCTTACCAGAAGAAGAAGCTAAGGGAAAACAGAAAAGGATTGATAGAAGAATGAAGAAATGGTGTAAAATGGTGTCGAAATCAGAGAAATGGTGTGAACTACACTGTCATTGGTTACTCCATTTTATTTTATAGATGAATGAAGAAAGAAAAGGAAATGTATTGCGTGTGAGAGAGAGAGAGCTGTTTTCTTGTTTTCGAAGACAGGGAATCATCAATCAATAGCCCCTAGATTTATAAATTATATACTCACTTTTTCTTTTTGTTAATTTTGGATTTTTTTTTTTTCTATACTAGTAGGGTACTAGTACCTTAATATTTATCATCTTTTTCTATTTATTTTTTCTTTTTCCATAAACAAAATATTGAATTTTGAAAATTGCAATTAAATATAAATATGAATAGAAAAGTTAGTCTATAAAGCTTCAATACTTCAAAAATAGCAAAGTATCGTGTCTGATACTCATTCGATACTGATACTCATCTGATACATCCTGATATTGGTATCAGAGAAGTATCGGAAAATTAATATTATTTTTTTAAAAAAATATTACCGATACGTGTCGGATACTCTCTAATAAACGTATCAGAGAAGTATCAGACAATTAATGTTTTTTTATGATAGAAATGAAGGAGATGTGACTGATACAATATGTGTTTCCTCTTAAATAGTGAATGTTAGAGTATGATGTTTTTTATGGAATATCAACTATGTCTTTTTTGGGTGGTACCGATGATTTTTTTTGGGATAGTACTAGTTATGTTCTTTTTGGGTAGTACGTAACTTAAGATATGTAATTGTCACTTATTTGCTCAGTTTGAGTAATTTGAATGTTAATTTATTATCATTATTAATTTTTGTTATGTTTATATATTGTGCATTTGTTATTTTAAATTTAATTTTTAAATAACATACCGCGGTCGTATCGTATCTAAAATTTTGAAAATTTTCCCGTATCGGTATCGTGTCACGTCAAGGTGCTCGCGGTGCGGTTCGGTTCGGTTTTGAGCATAAAAATCATCCTAACCGCGAGATAAAAATGCATGCGTTTCGGTTTGGTTCGGTTGGTTTTTAAAAAGTCTTTCAAACCAAACCAAATCAAACCAATGCGGTTAGGGTTGGTTCGATTTGTGCGATTTATCGCGATATAAAAAATATGACGATATTACCAACTTGTTACAAAATAAACATACGAAATTTTAATTTATTTATTGTTTACATGATATAATATGCGTAAACATAAATTTCATATACATAAGAACTTATTTTTAATACCAATAGTATAGATTTAGATCGTGTTAAATGATATGTTTTGATAGCCTACTGGACTTAATTTGGGTTGGGCTTGCTAAGTTTGATTATGTAATAGGTTGATTGCTACTAGTTGATAGAGTTAAGTTATGTGTTGCGGTTTGGTTCGGTTTGGTTTGGTTTTCTAAAATGAAAACCGCAAACCAAACCATGCGGTTTAGAAGAAATAGGCTTAATTGCAATTTTAGTCCCCCTATTTTAACAAATTTTGGAGTTCGGTCCCCCTATTTTTAAATAAGTAATTTTGATCTCTCTATTTTAACAAATTTTGGATTTTGGTCCTCCTGTTTCTAAATAAGCAATTTTGGTCCCCTTATTTTATAAAGGCTTAATTGCAATTTCAGTCCCCCTATTTTAACAAATTTTGGATTTTGGTCCCCCTATTTTTAAATAAGCAATTTTGGTCCCCCTAATTAAAGAAATTATGGATTTTGGTCCCCTATTTTAAAATAAGCAATTTGGGTTCCCCTATTTTATTAAATTTTGAAATTAGATTCATCATTTTTCTCTTAAAGTGATGGGGTACAATTTTAATATGATGTGGCATTTATAAATTTAAAAAATAATAATTTTTATAAAAATAATAATACTTATTTTATTACATTGTTTTTATATGTCATGGATTAATTTTTCACATTGATGAATGCTACATCATATTAAAATGTGAAAAATCACCTTGAGAGAAAACAGAGGAGCTTAATTTCAAAAATTTATAAAATAAGTGGACGAAAATTGCTTATTTAGAAATAGGGGGACCAAAATCCAAAATTTGTTAAAATAGAGAGATCAAAATTACTTATTTAAAAATAGGGGGACCAAAATCCAAAATTTGTTAAAATAGGGGACTAAAATTGCAATTAAGCCGAAGAAATATGATCCGCGCGGTTTAAAATAAATGCGGTTTTTTGCAGTTTCGGTTTGGATTGGTTCAATTTGCGGTTTTAACTTTTGGATTGGTACGATACGATAACCCCTAATGTCACGTATCCGAGCTTCATAGGTTATATAGTAAATGCAACAAATAAAATGGAATGGATGCTTCATAGGTTATATATCAGTGTAATTTAATTGTTTTCCATATAAATGTAAAAAAGAGAATAAATGCAAGAATTAAACACATGACAATACTTTAAAGGGTCATTGTTAACACGTGCTCTGCATTGATTTATACTTTGTTTATCATAATCATCGTCGTAACTCTAGTTTTCCAGATCTGTCTCAGTCTCTCACTCCAAAGTTAGAACTGTTTCCTCTCTCTCTCTCTCTCTCTCTCTCTCTCTCTCTCTCTCTCTCTCTCTCTCTCTCTCTCTCTCTCTCTCTCTCTCTCTCTCTCTCTCTCTCTCTCTCTCTCTCTCTCTCTCTCTCTCTCTCTCTCTCTCTCTCTCTCTCTCTCTCTCTCTCTCTCTCTCTCTCTCTCTCTCTCTCTCTCTCTCTCTCTCTCTCTCTCTCTCTCTCATTTGATTGATCCAACGGTGGATATCTCTGAAGGAGAGAATGCTGTAGAGCTGAAGGAGAGGATCCGGATCCGTGTCCAGCTACCTAAAAGTATAAATTTTACATTTAATGATAGTACAAAACATTTAATGTTCGGCACATGTTAACATTCTCCTACTTTAAAAGATGATATGTTACTTTTTCTTTTTTTTTTTGACAAAAAAGATTATATTACTTTAATCTCTTTCTTTTATGAAAATCATGGAGGTAGTAGATGTAAATACGGATGGAGATTTATTCTTGCAACAGTTCATTCAGAATACTACTTTGAATAGTTTAAAGTAATTAATTTTTCGAGTCTTCTTTATCAAAAAGTGATTAATTTTTACTTATAATAACAATGACCAATATTTGAAGTTTCTTTTGTTACTTGTAAAAGTGACCGACAGAGAAAATTTAATCGACATCTTTACAAGATATAAGTTATACGGCTACCAACTATTGATAGAGATTTATTTTTGTCACTCTATTTTATTTCTCACGCGCTCTACAAAATTACCAAAATACCTTCGTCCGCTACTTAGATAGTGAACAACATTTATAAAACATTCATTTTTATAACATCCGTTACTTAAATCTCTTGTTGATAATACTCTTGAGTTTATTCTTAGATTGAAAAAGATACTGTAAGGATAGCCCAAAAAATATATCATCAATAAAATGAAATTATGTGGTAACACATCATTAAATGCATATGTAAAAAAATTTACGCTGATAATACACAATAATTAAGCTCTAATATTATTATCAATTAGTCATATGTGATTTAGATAACATATCAATTTGGTTAAAAAAGTAGATAACATAATTTTATTTTTTATATTTAGAAATTTTGTCAAAAAAGGAATATTATATTTAGAAATGGGCGAAGTATATACTTACTAATATTCTTTTGTTTTGTCTTTGTCGATATCTATTTGGCTTTTACTCTCATATTATATTGTCTCTCAGCCACTAGGTTAATTTAGTGGTGAGAAATTTAGATAGTATGCATTAGGTCCTATATTCAATCCTCATCGACAACATTGTAAACAAGAATATTATATTGCCTCTAATTTTCCTCTTTGATCCTATTTTTTAAGTTTGGGCTTCATTCTTGAGTTTTCTTTTTCATAGTGTTGTGATCTCAAATATACTATGTTATATTTCTAATACATTGGCTATGTTTGGCAAAAATAGCGAATAACTGATAAGCTAATTTATAGCTGATAGCTTATGGCTGATGGCTGATAGCTGATAGCTTATAGTTGATGGCTGATAAGCTAAGCTAGTTGAAGTGTTTGGTAAAATCAGCTGTTCAACTAGTTGATAAATGTAAATTAACATAAAGGACATTCTTAATTTATCATAAAAATATATTTAACACAATTATATAAAAACAATTCAAGGTGTCTCATAAAAAAAAGTTCAACGTAATTAAGCAAAAAAATGTTCATAGCCATATTGAAAACAATTCACTCATGTTTTTAAATTTTCTGCTTTTGTTTGGAATGATCCTTGCAATGCGTTGAATTGTTACACTAATAAGACCTGGATACATGTTTTTGATGTTACGAGCACGTACTAGTTAAAATAATATAAGGCATAAACATTAGTTAAACTATAAGACATGAACATTTGTTAAAATAAATTGACAAAAAAAAATTACGTTGAATTGTTTCTTTGATTATATATTTAAATTCAACATCGAAATATATTTAAATTCAACGTAAATTCAGCACTAGCATTGTTCAGGTTTGTGATTTAAATTCTCTCCATTTAAATATGTTTATTTTAAATTAAAATAAATTATAATGGGTAAAAGTGGATTTTAGTTAAAATGATAAGGGTAAAAGTGGAAGAAAAAATGAAAAGCTATAAGTTCATAAACTACTTGAAATAGCGTCTGAAAAATAGCTATAAGCTAGTAAAATAAGCTATAAGCTCATGATGAAAATATTGTTACCAAACAGATCTTTTAGCTTAGGACTCGGTTAAATATGTTTTTGGTCTCTATAGTTTCGCATAGTTTCGTTTTTAGTCCTTGAAGATTTTTCCGTCAGTGTTTTTAGTTCCTACTTTTGATCAAACTCTTGTATATCTTATATACTTTTACATTTTTGATTGATTTTTTTGTATTCATGTTTATAATATCTATACTATATATAAAAATGATACAAAAAAATTTTGGTGTGGACTTTTCATAATACCAATAATACCCTTATTTTCTTTTCTAGCAACAAAAAACTTTTATTAACAGACATACTATAGGCGCATGCCTTTATTTTATTTTTTTTGGACATAAGTTAGACACAGGCAGGCGCGTTCCGCGCCTGTCTGGCCCGCTAGTTATAATAGGGTAAATAGCTATTTACCCCCTGCAAAGTTACCCAGATTTGATTTACCCCCTGTAAAAATATTTTGTGATTCCTCCCTTGTAATGTTAAGATTTCGTCGTTTACCCCCTCCTTGGACAACTTAGCCTATGACTGGACCAAATGAATGACGCGGCAACCTACACTGCATGCTGACTGGATTAATTCCATTTATTTGTAATTAAAAATATTCCATATGACATTTCTTTAATTAACAATTATTTAAAGAAAAATAAAACATTACTTCAATTAAAAAAAAAAAAAAAGAAACAAAAAAAAAAATAAAAACAAAAGTCAATGATAGAAAACGTGTTCATCTATCTATTCATCTTCAACAATCCCTTTTTTCTTCGTTTAATCCCTAATTTAATCTTATTAAAAAAAATCCCTAATTTAATCTTCTTCTTCACCTTCATTGTTCTTATATTCCAATTGAAAAATCTCCAATTTCATCTTCAACAATCCCTTTTTTCTTCTCCACCCTCATACTTCCTGAATCTATTTATTTTCTTCAATCTCTACGAATCAAGTTCGTTCCACAACCCACATCGAATTGAATCTAACACCGCAGAATCACAAAACGAATTCGCTGGGTTTAAAGGAATTGCAGGAACCCAGAAAATCAAGAACGCTTGAACAAACCCAGAATCACAAACATCTTGAACAAACCTCAAACCTAGAATAGCAACAAAACGAGATCAAATTTTTCAAATCAGTTAATTTCACAAATCTCATGAGTCTGGGTATATCAAATTTTTCAATATTGCACTGATGAAGGTGTTTGATTTATTATGGGTTCTTTGATGTTGTTGTTGAACTTTGAATGTGGAATATTGAATTGGGAATTGTCGGTAAAGATAGAAGATAAGGACCAAAGTTGAATATCTGATGTGATTTAGCGACCGTTTGTTTTGGATTTTTTTGAAAATAAATTTTGTACTATTAGAAAATTTTGTATAAAAAAAATTTACAAAGAAATTTTTTATAAAAGCTTTAAATGAAAATTTTGTTTGAATAGTTATTTTTAAAATGTTTTCTAGGTATTTCATTATTTTATTGAAATAAATTTGGATATCAAAAAATCACTTTTTTTAAGCTATTTTAAATAGATTTTCATAAAAATCATTTTTGAAATACAACTTTTTATAAAAATTGAGATTTTGACTATTTTTTGTTCTTCAATAATGTAAGTATATGTTATATGATGTCAAAATTAGTATTTGAATTTAGAAAAAACGAATATAAAAAACTTGTAATATTTTAAAAACGGTTTTATAAAATCTATTTTAAAAAATATAAAGAAAAAATCTATTTTTTTAACGCCGAAACAAATAGGCCCTTAATAATTATTTTTGTTTTTCATTCTTGTTGAACAAGATGAATGATTTTGAAGAAGATGAATGAATTTGTTCTTGTTGAAGAAGATGAATGAGGTTTATGATTCTTTAAACTTCTTTAATTTTTTAGCTTTTTTTAATTAAAAAATAATAATTATACATTCATTATTGAGTTGTCAATAAAAAAATAATTAAATCCATGTATACGTGCCACGGCAGCAAAAATGAAGATTCAAAATCCAAGTGGCAACTGAGGGGGGTAAACGATGGAATCTTAATATTACGAGGGGGGAATTGCAAAAAATATTTTTACAGGGGGGTAAATCAAATCTAGCTAACTTTGCAGGGAGTAAATAGATATTTACCCATTATAATAACATCTTCGATAAAAATTTAGAATTTTTTAACATAAGATGAATTATTTATGAATTTTTATATGCAGAAAACTAAAAAAATCATGTTTAATTCATCTCTTGTTAAAAAAATTTAAGCTTTTATAAGAGAGATTCATATAACGTACTAAACATGACCGCATAAAAAATTTAAAATTTCGAATGATATGCACGAGTTGAAGGGAAAAACTCCAGGGACTAAAAAGTGTGAAAAAAATCTTTAGGAACTAAAAATAAAATTCGACGAAACTATAGGGACCAAAAACATATTTAACCATTAAGCATATAAACTATAAGACATAAGCTATAAACTAATTTTTTGGCATTGCCAAACAAATTTGTCTACTTTAAATTTGTGTGAACTAACAATTTTGTCTAGGGTCTGCTATTAACAAGTGAAATATTAGTTATTGAACTGTGTTTCAAAATTTTGAGCCGTAAAATTTAGATTTCGTTAGTTACGGATTAAAAAGATAGTAATTTTGATGTTCAATAATTTAGAGATTAATTTTTAGAGATTTTATAGAAAAGTAGCATTTATTTTGTGTTTGTTTATTGTAATAAAAATCATTTTTTTTAAAGTAAATAATTTTTAGCTTGTTTGGATACAACATTGATAGGCCGCAATAATACGGCTATGTCGGTTTTAATATAAAAATTTATCGTTCCCACAGAGACCAATGTCAAGTACCGTGTTTTGTTGTCACGTTGTTTATCTAAGGCGCGCGAAATTTTTTTTTTTGTGAAAAACAGAAAATAAACTCTTTTTAATTACCTTTTTTTTTTTAATTTGACGAGAGGCCGGAATGAAAACTCTCATCAACCGTTGGTATCACTGAGTCGTATTTTATATTTATAATGAGAAAATATTTTCATGTAAATAAAATATTAAGTTTTAAAATGGATTCTACTACGTAATCTAACTGCCTTTCGCGTGTCCAACGTGTTACGGCGCGAAAATCTTTTTTAATGAAAATAATTACTTTTAATTACTCAAAAAGTTGTTTAAGGTAGAAAAATTAATCTAAACATACCGTCAGCCGTCGCGTGTCCGGTACCGGATTTTAAGCGTATAAACGCCCGCTCTCGCGTGTCCGCTTATACTCTTAAAATTACCTTTTTGAAAACTGAATTTTTCCTAATTGATGAAAAGTTGCTTTCACAGTGTTTTAAATCAAAAACTGAATTTTTCTACGGTCAGATAAAGTTTTCATTCTTTCAAATTGAAACTGATATCTGTGTTTCTACTTTCGCAGTAAACTATGAGTTTTAAAAGCAGATTTATTCAGGCCTTAAATAATTCTCATTATAAACATATATTTTCGACTCAGTGGAATACCGTTAGTACGACAATCTTTACATTCCGATCTCTATAAAAATCTACTCAGACATAATTATAATAATAAACAAATATGTATTCATAGGATTCATTGTTTCATGAAACAGGAAATAATAGTAATAATAATAAAACGTGAATCCTTGTGAAAAAGTGCAATCCCGTAACTTACATGAAATTGAAAGAAAACTAAACTAATAAATTAAGTGACTAAACAAAATACCAATTTGAAATATAAATTAAAATTCCGCACATGCTTTGGATGAATTCAAATTAAAAGCAGTAAGGAAAAATATAACCTGAAACCTTGATGAAACAAGCAATAGCGATAGCACGTAGCAGCAACAATATAACATGCAGTAGAAGACACAATTATAAAGCAGCAACAACGGGAATTAAATCAATAGAACTGAACTGAATACTTTGAATTAATAAGGGAAATTGCAGTTTTCATTAGCCGTTGAACGTAAATAGAAAGCTCCAAACTCAGAGTAATAAAATTTGCAACACAATTCAATATGAACTATAATTGCTTTTTGCCAAATGAATTCTATTGCTCTTAATAACAAATAAGCTTGGATATCATTTTTGATAACTGAATGTGATGTGTTTTGTGAACTCTAAATTATAAGGTCAGAGAGCCTCCTAGAAATGAAGATATAGAAAAGAGGATAATTTCATTCATAATCTCAAATGATGCATACAATCCAATATATAAAGGAAAAGGAAAATAGTACTACTATTCCTAACGGAATTATTTCATGCAAATCCTAACAGCAAGACAAAATTATTCATAAGGCCACTACTCCCTATTCTTCCGGAATGGCCTCGCTACCAGCCAAAAGTGTGATGTAATCCTCTAAGCTCATTGGAGGATGAGAAATTCTCTTGGCACGTGTCTTTTCATTTCCAGCTATCTGGGCCTCTTCATCCATTATTGGGCTTTTGTGACTTTGCTTATTTTTGGGCTTAATCATATCAATACTCCCTCCATCAAAATCAACCTTGTCCTCAAGGTTGTAAGTGCGACAAAACTCATCCCATCGCTCCCAAGAAGTGTCATCTGGTAACAGACCCTGCCATTGAACAAGGGCAAAACGAGTAGGTACACCATTAATTAACTGAGATTGAAAAGCTACCACAGCCAAAGGAGTCACCAAAGGGTGATTTTCAACAGAGTCCGAAGGTAATTGGTCAATACTTGAAGGAGGAGGGCCTTCATGAAGCTTCAAAAGTGAGCAATGGAAAACATTATGAATACGGGACTGAGGAGGGAGAGCAAGTTTGTAGGCTACAGACCCCACTTTTGCCAGAATTAAATAAGGGCCATAATAACGTTTTGAAAACTTGTGATATTTTTGACCTGTGACAGAAATTTGACGATATGGTTGTAATTTCACATAAACCCAAGCGCCTACAGGAAAATCAACCTCACGACGATGTTTATCTGCTGCATTCTTCATCTGAACTTGAGCTTTGGTCAGATTCTTTCGTAATAACGTCAGGATCTCTTCTCTAGAGGTCAGCACCGCGTCACAAGCGTCAATAGAGGAGGAACCGGTGATGTAAGAAGGAATGGAGGGTGCTGGTTTACCAAACATCACCTGATAAGGAGTTAAACCTGAAGCGGTGTGTACAGAAGTGTTATAATGATATTCTGCCCAAGGAAGGAGGGTAACCCACTGTGACGGTTTTTCATGAATGAATGCCCTCAGATACTGTTCCACTGTGCGATTCATGACTTCCGTCTGGCCGTCCGTTTGTGGATGATACGCCGAACTCACACGTAACAATGTCCCGCTAAATTTGAATAAATCTGACCAAAAACGGCTGATGAACACCGGGTCTCTATCTGAGACGATACTCTTAGGCAGCCCATGTAACTTACAAACCATAGTAACAAATAATTCTGCAACCTTATAAGCTGTAAATCCAGAAGCTAAACCACCTAAATGAATAGCTTTGGAAAATCTATCTACCACTACCATGATAACAGTGCATCCTTTAGAAAGATGCAGTCCGGTCACAAAGTCCATTGAAATGTCTTCCCACACATTATTGGGAATTGGAAGGGGTTGCAGCAATCCTTGTGGTTTTTGCGATATATACTTCGTTTGTTGACACACCACACATTGACGAATGAAAGTCTGTGCTTCTTGTTTCATATTATCCCAAAAGAAATTTTCTGAGAGCCGTTTCATGGTTTTAGAGAGTCCAACATGTCCTGCAACCAAGGTCTCGTGAAATTCTCGAAGAAGTAATTGCTTGAATCGAGAAGAAGGACTGATCCAAATTCTACCACGCTTTAAAAGCAGCCCATCAACCAATTGGAAGTCCAGTAAAGAAGCAGGATCCTTCAGCAAACGATCACGCATATCTAAAAAAACAGTATCAGTGAGGAGTTCCTTTTTCAATTCTTCTAAAAACAAGAATTGTGGCACAGTTAGCTGTAATAATTGTGTTGCGTCTGGCACTCCAACTCGAGACAAGGCATCAGCAACTATGTTGGAAGAACCGGGTTTGTATTGGATTTCATAGTGGTATCCCAACAACTTGGCCAAATAGTATTATTGTTCCGGTGTTTGGATGACTTGGGTGAGGATCTCCTTGAGACTTTTGTGATCAGTTTGGATAATGAAAAAGTGGCCTAACAAATACTGTCTCCAACGTTTCACAGCACTAGTGATTGCGTGTAATTCTCGGATGTAAGTAGAAGCTCTTGCCAGACGTGGGCAAAGTACCTTGCTATAGAAGGCTAATGGATGATCCCTTTGTAACAATACGGCACCCATAGCAAAATTAGAAGCATCAGTCTGGATAATAAAGTGTGAATAGAAATCTGGTAAAGCCAATACTGGGGCTGTCACCATGGCTTGTTTGAGTGATTCAAAAGCATGTTGCGCCTTTGTGCTCCATTTAAATGAATCCTTTCTGAGCAAATTAGTTAAAGGGTGAGCCAGTGAAGCATATCCTTTGATGAATTTGCGATAATAACCAGACAATCCTAAAAATCCTCTCAATGCCTTCAAATTTTTAGGTTTTGGCCAATCCAAAATTGCCTGGACCTTGGATGGGTCAGGTGCCACAGTCCCGTTGGTAACAATGTGTCCCAAATAATCAATTTTCGTTTGACTAAAACAACACTTTGCAGACTTCAGATAAAATTGATGCTCAGATAATAATGAGAACACATGCTCAAGGTGGATTAAATGTTGTTCTTGATTATCACTGTAAACTAAAATATCATCGAAGAATACGATTACCGTTTTGCGCAATAAGGGACGAAAAACGTCGTTCATGGTAGCTTGAAAGGTGGCCGGGGCGTTGCACAACCCAAATGGCATCACACGATACTCGTAATGACCGTCGTGTGTGCGAAAAGCAGTTTTCTGGCTATCGGTTGGTTGTAAACGAATTTGGTGGAAGCCTGAGGTGAGATCCGGTTTAGAAAAAACTCGAGCAGACCCTAATTCGTCCAAAAGTTCATCAACAGTTGGAAGAGGGAACCTATATTTAACAGTTATAGCATTCAGGGCCCGATAATCAACACACATTCTCCATGTCCCATCTTTCTTTTTCAACAAAAGAACTGGAGAAGAGAAAGGACTGTTGCTTGATTGAATCCACCCATTATTCAACAATTTCTGAACTTGAGATTCAATTTCTTGCTTCTGAGCATGTGGGTAACGATAAGGTCGCACATTCACGGGTGATGAATTGGGAATCAGAGGAATGGCGTGATATGTGAACCTGGGAGGGGGAAGATGATTTGGTTCTTCGAACAAGGGAGCAAATTGAGTTATGAGGCGTTTGATATTGAGATCTGAATGTGTGGTATGTAGAGGCGCGGAGGTTGGGGTAGTAAGGTTGGAGATTTGTAATGAGAATACTTGGGCCATGAGCTCTTGCTGGACTAACTTCTTCAGCTGAACATAAGAAATGCTGGACACATTTGGGTTTTTTTCTCCTTTTAATTCTACCTTCTTCTGGCCATGGACAAATTGCATGGTTAAGGTCTCATAATCCATTAAGACTGGGCCCAAGGTCTTCAACCAAGGAGTACCCAAAACCACATCAGGTCCACTTAAATTTAAGGTATACAAATCCATCACAAAATTGTGACCCTGTATTTCTATTTGCACCTCCTTGCAAACATGATTGCTAGTGAGCTCATCACCATTTCCCACAATCACCTTCAAAGATGGAGATGGGCTATGAATTAGGCCCAAAGTTTGAGCCACTTGTGTCTGTATAAAGTTGAGAGTGCTTCCTCCATCAACTAACACATGGACTGAATGTTGTGCTATTTTCCCCAAAACTTTGATGGTTTGGGCCGTTTGTATCCCTGACATGGCATGGTAGCTAAGTTGGGCTAATTGGGCTTCTTCTTGAGTCCCCAACAAGGCTAAAAGTGAGTCAGTCGGTATTTCAGATTCGCCAATCTCTGCTTCAGTACCCCCTTTTTCTTCCTCATCATTATCGACTGCAATCAAGAGGAGAAAACGTGTCTTACAACGGTGGTTTCTGGTAAGCGTTCATCACAGTTAAAACACAACCCTTTCTCACGCCTATCAGCCAGTTCTGCTGCAGACAATTGTCGGAACCGGGTTTTGGGCTGTGGTGTTGGGAGCAAGGGTGGTGGTGGGCTATTTTTGGTTATTTCAGAGTTTGGTTTGGTGGTAGGAGCAACAAAAGTTTTTGTGGATGAGGAAGTGTTCCATGGTGTAAATGGTTGCTTGGGACGAGCCAACCGTAACAGATCTTGTATCTTTTCCTCATGTAATCTAGCTAATCCCGCTGCTTGTGATAAATCAACGGGTTGTTGTGCGAGGACTTCACGGCGAATTTCCACCTTCAACCCCGACACAAAACAACTTAACAAGTCTTGTGGGGATAATCCCACAATCCTGTTGGCCAAAGCTTCAAACTCACTAAGATAACTAGCAACAGAAGTAGTTTGTTGAAGTTTGAACAACTTACCCCTAGGATCATCGTACGCCGTCGGCGCAAATCGAAGCTCCAAAGCTCGCAAGAATTGGGTCCAAGAGACGATCTCGCCATTAGAGTGCTTCCACTGATACCAAGCAAGAGCAGGTCCGTCAAGGTAGAAAGAGGCGATGGTAATTCGTTCTTCGTCTGGTGTGTTGTGGTATGTGAAAAACTGGGTTATTTTGAAAATCCAACCATGAGCATCTGTACCACTGAATCTGGGAACATCTAGCTTCAAAACATGACGAGAGTGATGGTGAGGTTCAGGGATGGATTGATTTTGGGAGTTTCCACTCGAATTGGCCTGCTCCGCCGTAGGTTCCGACGTACGGCGTTCAAGTGACTCAACGCGGTTGGTAACTGCATCCATTTTCGCTTCAAAAGACGCTCGAAATGTTGTGAGCAACGCAGTTAATTCATCCAATTTATCGCTGTTGGTGCGAGTCATTTTGGATTGGCTGGGAACTCAATGAAAGCACCAATTGATGTGTTTTGTGAACTCTGAATTATAAGGTCAGAGAGCCTCCTAGAAATGAAGATATAGAAAAGAGGATAATTTCATTCATAATCTCAAATGATGCATACAATCCAATATATAAAGGAAAAGGAAAATAGTACTACTATTCCTAACGGAATTATTCCATGCAAATCCTAACAGCAAGACAAAATTATTCATAAGGCCACTACTCCCTATTCTTCCGGAATGGCCTCGCTACCAGCCAAAAGTGTGATGTAATCCTCTAAGCTCTTTGGAGGATGAGAAATTC
This sequence comes from Trifolium subterraneum, assembly GCA_951799995.1. Taxonomy (NCBI): domain Eukaryota; kingdom Viridiplantae; phylum Streptophyta; class Magnoliopsida; order Fabales; family Fabaceae; genus Trifolium; species Trifolium subterraneum. Next base: position 16,734,050 of record OX637468.1, on the reverse strand, counting down.
TCTTAGCACGTGTCTTTTCATTTCCAGCTATCTGGGCCTCTTCATCCATTATTGGGCTTTTGTGACTTTGCTTATTTTTGGGCTTAATCATATCAGAATGTCCATTTGTAGTCTGCAAATTCGTGCTTGAAAACAACTGAGAACGTGTCCAAGGTAGTGAAGGGAGAATAGGAGTGGAGAAAACGGCTTCTTTGACCGTGTGCCTTTTTTTTTTTGCAGATTTTTAAGAGTTGACCTTTTATATTGCCTTGTTGACCCCTTTGTGATGGGCTGGGCTGAAGCTTGTATTTTTCTCCTTTTTTATTTTATTTCACCGCTTTTTACCGTTTTGACGCGCAAGAACTTTTAATCAACATATATCTGAAATAGACATAAAATACCAGCATAACATTGCAAAAGTCTATGAAATCGAGTTCAAAACAAGTGTAAGTCGAGTCAAAATAATAGTGCATTTTGCGTGTTATCAAACATGTAAAAGTAATTTTTTTAATTACAAAATAACTTTCTCCTTTTAACATTTTTTTCTCTCTCCTCTAAAAATAATCTATTATTTTTTTTTTATAATTAAAAATAATCTATTATTTGAGAAGCTACTCTTAGCAGCTTCTCATTTTTAGCTATTTTCTGATTATTTTTAGCTTCTAATTATTTTAAAAATTTGTAACAAACAGATGCAATATTTTTAAAAGTGATTATTTTTATAAAATAAGTGATTTTTTCTGAAAAAAGTTGCAACAAAAACGGCCTCTTAGAGCCCGTTTGTTACAGATTAATAAACTAGTGATTTTGATGTTCAATAATCTAGAGATTAGTTTTTAGAGATTTTATAGAAAAATAGAATTTACTTTGTGTTGGTTTATTGTAATAAAAATCACTTTTTTGATTAAAATAATCTTTAGTTTGTTTGGATACAACATGTAAAAGTGATTTTTTAATTACAATATAACTTTCTCCTTTTAACATTTATTTTTCTCTCTCCTCTAAAAAAATCTATTATTTCAGAAGCTTATCATTTTTAGCTGTTTTCTGATTATTTTTAGCTTCTTATTATTTTAAAATCCGTAAACAAACAGATGCAGTATTTTTAAAAGTGATTATTTTTATAAAATAAGTGATTTTTTTTAAAAAAGCTATAGCAAACGGGCACTTAATCAAATATGATATTCTAAATTTAATTTCACAAATAGGAAAATGCTAATATTTCCTCTTATGGCAAATGTTAACCTACTATTTTTTTTTTTTTTTTAGGCAAAAGGGAGACTAAGCTACCCTAGAATAGATATAAAAATAAAAGGAAGTACAAGGAGAAAGGGGGGGACATAAACCAAAACCCCTAAAAGTTAACAAAACGGAAACAAGGAAGACCCATCTTGTTCCTGGCAAAATCCACCGAAAGGGCCCTATGCACGTCATCCCACCAAGTAAAAGTTTGAACGGTTAAACCAATGTTAGCAAGCTTATCCGCACAGTGATTTCCTTCCCTATAAATGTGAGTAGCCATAAATCTCATGGATTTAGTAAGGAGCAAAGCATTCATCCATCTGTTTCTAATTCTCCAAGGAACCATGGAAGGATTGCTAAAAGCCAAAACAACAAGTCTTGAGTCAGACTCAAGCCATAAATGAACCCAACTTTTCGAAGCGGCAATCTCAATAGCCAACATAGCACCAGTAAGCTCAGCAAGGAAAGCATTTCCCTCACCAATATTAAACGCAAAACTCCCTAGGTGATCAGACCTGGAGTTTCTGAAAATGCCACCACAAGCTGCCATAGCCGGAACACCAATTGAAGCCCCATCGGTATTGCATTTGATCCAATTGAAGACCGGAGGGTGCCATAAAAATTCTTTGACAAGAGGAGCTTTGGGAGGATGAACTTTAATGTTAAACGCCTTTAGAATCGAGAAATCAGACATAGAGGAAGAAACTGTCTTTAAAGTAGCATTTCCAGAAAAAGCAACATCCACAATAATGGAAGAAATGGAAGATTTCCAATGGATGGTTTTATTGTTGAACCTTGCTTGGTTCCTAGCAAACCAGATAACATTCACAGTATTAATAACAGCAGACAAAATAGTCACTTTGCATTGGGAGGACCATGACTTATTTAATAAAGCCCAACAATCATCAACATTTGAAATAACAGGAACACAAAGGGTAAAAGAAAGCCATCTCCAAATGTTATAAGCAAAGGAACACTCAAACAGAAGGTGATGGCTAGACTCGGAATGCTTGAGACATAAGTTGCAGATGGATGTCAAATGTTGGCCTCTAGCAATTAAATTATCGTCAGTGGGAATTTTATTATGGATAACCCTCCAAAAGAAGAGAGACTTTGAAGGAGGAATAGAAATATTCCAAATTAATTTTCCCCAATGCACTGGCTGAGAAGGGGAAGATTTATAATCATAAGCACATTTAAGAGAAAGGTCACCTAACTCATTTAAATCCCAAACAGTCTTGTCCTCCACCTCTCCCAAAGGTATAGTAATATTTTGGACAATATTGGAGAGGTTAGGAAAAGCTAATTGCAAAGCCTGAGGAATCGACCATTGATGGTTAACAATAAAAGCCTTCACAGTAGACTTGAGATGAGGGTGAATCCAATCAGGAATATTCAAAGAATGCACTAAAGGCTGACCACACCAGTTATCTAACCAAAAGTTGATGTTGCCACCGTTGCCAAGAAGCCAGGAAGAATGATGTTTGAAATCCTCATAAACACCCTTCAAGCCACTCCAAAGAGAAGAGAAAATATGATGACTAATTTGTCTGCCATTTCTTAGTACCCTGCTCCTAAGAAGTCTAGCCCAATGATCTTGAGAGTTGACAAGATCCCAACACTGCTTGATATTTGAAGCTTCATTCAAAATTTTTATAGATCTGATTCCAAGACCACCGTCGGAAAAAGATTTACAACAATTGTGCCAAGCAACAGTAACTAACTTTCTTTTATCAATATCTCCACTCCAAATAAAGTTTCTAATCCATTTTTCTAAAATATTAGTCAAAGAGGCAGGCCAAGAATAAATCAAAAGACAATGCATCAACATACTTTGAATAACAGATTTTACTAATTGAATTCTACCAGCTATGGACAACAGAGAAGCTTTCCAAGAAGCTAACTTTAATCTAATCTTGTCAACAATGAATTGAAAGTGAGAAGTTTTAGGTCTACCTTTAAACATAGGGACACCCAGATATAAAAAAGGAAGAAAACCTACAGAGAATCCAAGAAGATTTGCAATTTGATTATGTCTTTGAGCAGTCATGGATCCAGCATAGACAATAGACTTTGATGGATTTATACTCTGGCCAGAACAATTAGCATATCTCAAAAATAGATTAGCAACTTCATTAATGGAGTTAGCATTACCTTTACAAAAAACCATAATGTCATCAGCATATAAAATGTGGGAAGGGACCATGAAATTTCTAGTGCCTTTTATAAGCTTAATTTTCTGATCAGAAACAAGCTTAGTGAGACCTCTACTCAAGACATCCTCAGCAATACAGAAGAGAAGAGGAGATAGAGGGTCACCTTGCCTAACCCCTCTATTACAAGAGAAAAAACCTCTTTGCTTGCCATTAATGGAAACCGACAAAGAAGCTGAATGGAGGATGACCTTAATCCACTGACAAAATTTTTCATTAAAACCAAAAGCACCAAGTACTTTGAGAAGGAATTGCCAATTTAAAGTGTCAAAAGCTTTTGAGATATCCACTTTCAATGCTACATTACCTCCAAAGCTCTTGTTATGAAGAAGATTAACCACCTCAGAAGTGAGACAAATACAGTCCGCTATTTTCCTTCCATGAATAAAAGCTCTTTGTTCTTGAGAAATGATGGAAGGAAGGACAATAGCAAGCCTATCTGCCAACACCTTTGTGATGATTTTGTGCTTGAAATTTGCAAGAGCTATTGGTCTATATTGATCAATAGAGTCAGCATTAGAGATCTTTGGAATTAGGACAAGAGTGTTGGAATTATAGTTGGGAAGGATCCAAGCATCGGAAAAAAATTGAGTAACTGCATTCACCACATCATGGTTAATGATGTCCCAGTAAGTTTGAAAGAAAAACCCCCCAAAACCATCAGGGCCAGGGGCGCTATCCTTACTAAGACTCTTTACTGCACTAAAAATCTCCTCATGAGTAGGAATTGTGGTTAGCAGATTATTAGCATGATCATCCACTAAGTTGGGAATCACCTCCTCAATTAAGCCATTATCCTGCACATTAGAAATATTATTAAACAAATCAGAATAATGAGAGACCACATGACTGGCTAGAAGGTCCGGGTCAGTGATTATATTGTTATCATGCTTAAGAGCTGAAATCAATTTGGTAGTGTTTTTAATCTTTGTCATTCTGTGAAAAAATCTCGTATTTCTATCCCCATCAGTTTTCCATTTCACTCTGGCCTTTTCTTTCCAAAAGACTTCTTCAATTTGAAGAGCAGCATCAAGATTAATTTTAGCATTTCTTTCTTGAGTGGAAAGCACATCGGAGTGGCCATTCTCCTCAATTTGCATTTGAATTCTCTTCAGAGTGTCTTCAGCCATCTTGACATTATCTTGGACATTACCAAACTTTGATTTATTCCAATCTTTGAGCTTGGCTTTCAAAAGCTGCAACTTTTTGCTAAGAATAAACATGGGACAACCAACAACTTGAGAAGACCAAGTTGAAGAAATAACATCTTTGCACTCTGGATGAAGAGACCACATTTGCATGAATCGGAATTTAGAGACAAACTTAGCAGATTTCATTTGAAAATCAAACAGTAAAGGATAATGGTCAGACCTGTTCTTAATTAAAGTCCTGCAAGAAACAGAATCCCACATATCAATCCATTGATGGTTACAAACAGTTCTATCCAATCTTTTCTCGGTGTAATTACGCCCACCCCTACCATTAGCCCATGTAAACAAGGCACCAGAAGTTGGAAGATGAATTAATTGGTTGGAATCAGTCCACTGAATAAAGTCATCCATTGGGAGCCTAGCAGGGAGATAAGCTCCCCTATGCTCATGGGCACCCAAAATTATGTTATAGTCCCCAATAAAACTCCAAGGCAGATTAAATTGTGATTGAGTCCTATGCAGAGCTTGCCAAAGGTTTCTTCTATGAATGTAATTTGTAGAAGCATATATAGCAGACATACCATATTGCCTATCATTATCTTTTAACAAAAAAGAGACTTGTTGATCATCAAAGTCAACAATCTCAGGATCTAAATTACAAGAGCAAATACACCAAAGATTAGGATCAAGATCATTCCTATTATTAAAAGCAAAAAGTTTCAAGTTTAATCTAGATAGCCATCTTTGAGGGAAGGCATTGAAGGACATCCAAGGTTCAGCAATAAACACAAGATTAGGTTTATATTGAGTGATAAGTCTCTTTAAAGCCAATTTTGTAGGAGAGTTGGCAATACCTCTCACATTCCAGAAGATGCACTTCATGAGGAAAGATTATAATTACCAGATTTTGATCTGGTGCTATAATTACTTTTTGAAGCAGCTTTTTTCTTCTTACTTTTCTTTTTTGATTTGGAAAGCACCAATTGAAAGTCATCATCATGTTGTTTAGCCTCTGGACTAGCTTCCAAAATTTGTTGTCCATCTACCAAAGGGGTTGTGTCATCCTCTGCATCTAGCTCTGCCATATTAGCCCAAGAAGTTTTCAAAAATTCCATGTCCTTCTGCACCTCCACTGGTATGTTTGCTATCTGTTGAATAACATTACCCTCAGTCCCAAAGTCAGATACTTTGAGTTGAGTGTCATCAACAAATTCACTTTCGATTGAACTAATTGAAGCCCCATCAAAATGCTTCTCATGAGTGTCATTATTTTCAATTCCATCCTCCTCGACAACTGTATCAGCAACAACTGAAATTGTGTTCATAGAAGGCCTTACTCCACTAGTTTCACCCGTAGTTTGGTTAATTTGCAAGCTATCCACCTTTAGGGGAGCTATGTTTTCAACTCCGGAATCTTTGTTATTATTAGCAATGATAGCAGCTGAATCCTCCAACTCCACCACCTCAATTGCTATACCCTTATTCTTGTCTGTAACTTGAACAAAAGCTTGTTTCGGCTCTGGTCTAGTTTTCTTTTTAACATCCTTATCCACTTGATCTGAATCTCTTCTTTTACAGTTATCAATATGATGTCCAATGCATTTGCAGAAGTTGCAATAATCAGGCAAATGTTCATATTCAAGTTCAACAAAGAAAGCAAAACCCTTCCTTTCAACCAGAATTTTGTATCTCAACTCACTAGCAATTTCCATATCCACCAGCACCCGTGCAAAATGACCAAAGGGACGATCAAAACTATCTTTGTTAGTAGCAGAATCAGTACATAAAGGGGTGCCAATGCTACTAGCAATCGCAAAGATTATGTTAGGTCTCCAATATTCTTGCGATAGTCCATGTATCCTCACCCACACTTGAGCAGATGTTTGTTTAAGGCTATTTGGATTAAAATCCGTGCACCAAGGAAATAATTTCAGAAAGCCAGAATTTATATTCCAAGAGTTAACAGACCTAACCCTTCTAACATCCTCTAGAGAAGAAAATGTAAATTCATAATATCCCTTACCTAATGAAGTAATTCCCCACCTTCCAATAGACTTCCACAAAGAAGACAACCTGTTCTTCAAAGCAGCCACAGTCAAAGGTGTGGAACCTTTAGTCCAGATAGCTCGTCCGTGTAAATGGTGCTTACAGGTCTCCACTCCTTGTTGGTATTCATCCTCTGGAATCGAAATCGCATAATTATCACCTTTAACACAGGGTTTTGGCAATTGACTCAAAGGAATATCACATTACTATAGATAGAACTGGGAACATGTAAATAAATTTCAAATTTTAAGAGGATGCAAAGTGTTTCAAAATCTAAATTCATGTAGATACTATAAGTGGCAGTTCTATCATAGTAATATAAATAGTAAAACGCTAAATAGTGTCTCCGGGACACTAGTTAAACTTTTTTTTGAACAAGACACTAGTTAAAATTAAGTTAATATAAAAAATTATGATTTATAATTTATGCATTCAATACATTCGAAGTATAAATTGCTATCTTGTCATCATTAATTTTATCTTTTATTTTTTTTTAGTAGGTTTAACAAATGTCTCAAAGAAACTATTTAACATGATCTATATAAATATTGATCCACAAGAACTTGTTTGAGTACTGTTGGAATCATAGGGATGAAGATCATACTCATAGGCAAAATACAGAGCATAATAGTATTCATGAGGAAAATACTCATAGTAATTCATATTGAATGAATATTGATTGAAAAAGAATGGAATGAAAAGTGTACATATAGTCCTATTTATAGAGTCTAAACTCCAACTAATGAATAACCAACTATAACTACTTTCTAACTAATTAACTAATAAATTTGGTAATCTATCAACTGATTCTAGTTGATTAATTAACGATCCATATTCTTAACAAGTACCAATTTCTTCCTACCACGGTGATTAACTAAAATGAAGTTGTCAAAAACTAAAATGATGTTAAAATAAAAGATTTCTTAGGATTGTAGGTTCATCAAAATAATGGATAACCAAATTTCAATTATTTATATTGTTATGGAGAATCAATTTAAAAATATTTTTTATTTAAGATAAACAAATATAACAAATGTCATTTCTTAAAATAATTAACTGTACGATGGATTCTACTTACTCATTCTGAAGAACACTTGCCCTCCATCTTACCGCGGCAGCTGATTCGTTCCCTTACAACTTCCAAAGATATTTTTTTATTTATACTTAACATTTTTCAATTCTAATTGAAATCAGATAAGAATTTGTTAAATATTTTAATTGGATGTTTTGTGAAGGTTCAAAATCTCTCTGACTTAGATGGATTCATTGTTGGTAGTGAACCTTAGTATTTGCAAGAAAAAAAAAGTATCATCTTTAAAGTAATACTACATCCGTTTCTAAATATAAGATTCTATTAACTAAATCACGGTTATTAAAAAAGTTGGTAGTAGTAATAAATTTATTGACAGTGGATATTGCTTTTACAATTTAAACCCTTAAAAGAGATAATTTATTTATGTTTTATCAAGATATTTATGGTAAGGTGTAGAAAAAAAAGGTTGAATAATTAGGGATATTATAAAAAGGAATAAAAAAAATTTCCAAAAAAGTCCTATAATTAGACCAGTAGTTAAATTAATGACAATGAAAACATTACTTTATGTTTAAAATGTGGTCAAGAGGTAGTAAATTTGGGGGTTGCTTATAAACATATTCCCTCCGTCCTAAAATATAAAACCTAGTTAATCAGTGCACACATACTAATGTACAATTCTAATTGCTAATATATTTAATTATGTATTAGTAAAAATTATAAAAAATTGATATTTTGAAAGTATTCGTTAAAGTAAATCAAATAAGATCTTATATGCTAATTTTTATATTTATATATTATTAAGAAAATATGATAAAAACAAATAAATAAATAATACATTTAGTCAAAACAGTATAGGACGGGGAGTATTATTTTTTGGAAAGGCAAAATCTTAATTTCCAATAGCGGGTCAGGCAGGCGCGGAACACTTATGTCCAAAAACATATCTTATGTTATAGTGAATTTGTTAATAAAAGACTTTTGCTGCTAAAAAAAAGATGTACCTTATGTTATGGTGAGTTTGTTAATAAAAGATTTTTGTTGGTAAAAAAAAAAATCAAATCAATGTTAAATAATCATGAGGAATATAATGGGAATATGAAAAAGTCATCTCAAACTCCTCTATCCTTTATATATTGTATAAATATAGATAAATAGTGAGTCAAAAACCTGATATTGTACCAACGTTAATACCGTTTGCTTTGCTAAGACACAAACAAAAACCATGGCCTAGGACTCTCCAAACTCTTGGAAATGCCTAGATTTATGTACATGTTCCACGTGCTGTTGGCTAATAAGTGAAAGGCTTAATTAGTTTAATGGTCCCTTAAAGACATTTTAGGTTTCACAATGATCTTTTAAAAAAAAAAAAGGTCCGCTTTAGTCCCTTAAAGACATCTCCGTTAGCCAAAAAGATCCTTTCCGTCAAAATATTTCAAAATACGTTAGTCTTTGTTGACTAAATTGTGGATGTCATACAGTGTAAGTGGTACACCAAATACCTTATTAATTTTATAAATTTTAACCATTGATTTTTTTGTTAGAAAGAAACTCATTGGATCTTGCATGTCTATTGTATCTTACGGTGAACCATCAACACCTAATTTATTTTAGAAATTCTAGATCTGGTTTATGATTCTGAACAAGAACAACACAGCAAGCAGAATCATCTTATTTCTCTTCATCCTTCCACCTTCCCAAAATCATCTTTTTCTTCATCTTCTTGTTTCAATCACCACCACCTCCTCCATCCAAATTGAAAAACGCTAGTTCTTCAACAACACAAAATTGACAAGAACAACGCAGCAAAGACCAAAACAACTTAGTTCTTCAACAACAACAAGAACAAAATAAAATTCCCCAAATTTAAATCCTATTAATTTTTCTAAATAATAACAAAATCAAAACAACAACAACATAGTTCTTCAATGTTTTCTTTAAACTAAAAGGACAAAGTTCATGTTTTTCGAACGAACCAGAGAATAACTCTTCCTCTCCGTTGGTTTGCTTTTGTTTTGAGTATGTTTGGGTATGTTTTTTTCTTAGTTAAGTATACTAAAGAGATAAAAAATTCTAAATATTCTGGATCTTGTTTCTTTTGTTCTTTGTTGATGATGATTTCTAATCTGGATTTTTTTATGAAATCATGAAAATGGTGACGAAGATGAGGGAAGAAGACGAAGAAAAGTGAAATAATCAAGTGTTGAGGTTCATTATAAGATATCATAAATTTGCAAGATTAAATGGTGTAGATTTTAAGAAAAAGATCAAGTGGTTATAATTAAAAGCTTTAATAGGTCTATGGTGGACTATTTACGGTGTTAGTGCATCTTATACATTTGGGGTTAAAATTTAACAGAAATGACCTTTTTGGCTAACGGGGATGTCTTTAAAGGACTAAAGTGGACATTTTTTTCTTTAAGGGACCATTGTGAAACCTAAAATGTCTTTAAGGGACCATTGAACTAATTAAGCCTAAGTGAAACTATATGGATTTGGATCCTCTCCAATTTTTTCTCTCCAATTCTCTCTCCAATTATTTTTATGTGTCTTTCTCTCTCCAATTATTTTTATGTGTCTTTCTCTCTCATGTGAAGAGAGAGAAATTAATAATAAAAAACAAACAAGTAATGATGAGAGAGAATAAATGATGAGAGAGAAAGACACATAAAAATAATTTGAGAGAAAAAATTGGAGAGGATCCAAATCCAAACTATATCTATCTATAATTTTAATTGTTAGTTGATGCTCTAGATATTTGGCATCATAGACCTTAATCTTATCTTCATTTCTTGTATCTTCTTTCATCTTACAGTAATTAATAAAAAATATTATACCATTAATAACTTATTTTCTCTTACATTTATAAGCAAATGGATGTTTATTATTCTGATGAGGGGCACCATTATGCAGGCTGCGTGAGGACAACGCTTGCACCGACTATTTAACAAAATATGGAGCTAATAACAATGAAGTATTCTCTTCTATTGTCAATTCGTCTCTTGGTTTAAATTTTTTCCTACTAGCAGATGCGGGTCGAACTTGGTTCTCTAGATGATTTTTCTTTAATTTTTTAGTTCCTTCCTTTACCCATTTGTACAAAAAAAAAAGTGCTAACAACACTTGAAAGCTCACTTTTTTTATTGGATGAAATCAACAATGAATTTCACATTTCGAACACGAGCTCCACATAAAATAGTGGGACTCATTAATTTCACCAAATAAGCAAGTGTTAGAAAGAATGTTGACCCATGGTGGGAGACCCATTTCACTTACCCACCCTAGAATCCGCCCGTTGAAAATAGTGTGTTATATGACTTATGGAAGAAAAAACAGTGAATCACCTACAAAACATGAAGGAAAAAAAAGCTTAATTACACTTTTGATCCTTTATTTTTATTTTATTTTAGGTTTAAAGTTGGTCCCTTATCTTTTCAAAGTTTCAAGTTGGTCCCTTATCTTTTTTTTTAGGTTTCAAGTTGGTCACTTCCGTCAATTTTTTACTGTTACAGTTAAATTTGGACACGTGTCATATGTCCAAGTGTGCCACGTGTCCAAATTAGTTTGCCACGTGTCCAAATTTAACGGAAATAGTTAAAAAATTGACGGAAGGGACTAACTTGAAACCTAAAATAAAGATAAGGACCAACTTGAAATTTTTAAAAGATAAAAGACCAATTTGAAACATAAAATAAAGATAAGGACCAAAAGTGTAATTAAGAAAGAAACAAAAAACCCTACAAAACATGAAGGAAAAAAAATTGCAGTTTGAAATGAAAGAAAAATAAATAAAAAACTAGACACTTCAATTAGCACTTATTGAAACACTTAAGATTAATCTTTATTGAATACCGTTAATCTTAATTTGTCTCAATAATATATCAAACAGTTTTAGATTTTTGTAAAACTTAACATAGATGATCTATATTATATAAAATTTTAATCCAACAATGAAATATTTGCTTTGCCAATTGATGTATTTTACACATGAAAATAAGCAACTTTTTTTTTATTAAGTACTTTAAAAAAAAAACACTGTTTGACATGGCTTCTCCTTTTAAAAGGTAAAAATTCTAAAACAAGCTGGACCAAACGGTACCTTAGACTCATTTAAATTGACTTATTTTTGACCTTATGTAAAACAACATATGGAAAGAAATAATTTTTTATATATTACTCATAGGGAGTTACTTTTGTCACCCTACCGTTACTCACGCACCCTATTTTTACTCATCCCTACTTAAGTAGGGAATGTTATAAAATGAGAAATTTAATCGAAAAATGCCATCTGCTACTTAAGTAGCGGACAGTGTTTGAGTAATCAGTAGGGCGACAAAAATAACTCCCTTATTCATAAGCTTGTCAAAGTAGTTTATAAAAAAATAAAAAACTCATGAAGATACAATTTTTTTTAGTAAAAGTTTATGAATTAAAGACAAAAACTTTATTTGCAGAAGCTATTTTTCATAAGCACAAATTTAAACTATATAGAAGCTATTTTTCATAAACACAAATTTAAACTATATATTCAAACTTAAGTTCAAATGCCCTCTAACAGTTATGACAAACATATCCGCTTACAATGTTCACATATACCATATGCTACTTTCTCCATTTCAATATTCTTCATGTTGTAAAAGAGAAAACAACAAACTAGATAAAACATACAATGTAATGTCACATAGTTTGATGCAGTCAATGTAGTTTTCTACATCATCACAACTTTCCTATTCCATCTTGCATCATATAAAAAGCTACTAGTTACTTTTGACAATTGCAATATGAATAAATTGGCCTTTATATTCATTCCTTCTTCAATTTATTTATTGAATACATTTGTAACTTTGAGCACGTGTGATCATGGAAGACTTGATTGTCACAACACAAATTGCAACAACTTCAACTGTTACAAACTTGGGGGCCTCTTTATATTAAGAGTTTAATTCAAATGAAGTGTTGAATTATGAATAATCACAATAAATTAACCTATAATTACATGCTACAAATACAATATATACATATTTTGTTTATAGTTGCCTCTGTCTATTGTGCACAAGTAAATTAATCTTTCACCATTCACGAGTTTATTTTGTACCATTGGATCAATAGGCTTTCATCATATCTCATTTAATCCAGTGGCGAGACTTATTGATCCAATGATAGAAACAAACTTGTATATGGTGAAATACTTGTGCACCGTAGAATTGGCTTACATAGATATTATAGATTTTCTAGAAATGATAGGGTTGCTAAACCGGCCGCCCATATATCGTTATCTAGCACATCCTCTTGTGGAGAGTGACTTATGCCTCCACGACATCGTACAAATAACATTCCCACCTGTTGAAATCCTCATTCATTGTCATATTCAACAAGTGAAGGAGAAAATACTAACATAACTAATATACTGATAATTGTCTATCCAAAAACAAAACATTAAAACTCGAAACAAACCTATATCCAGAAAGAAAGAGAAAAGAAGTCAAAAACCTTTGTTAAGCGAGACATTGCCATGGCATCATGCCCTGCTCCACTCATTAATATCGGTACTTCATCTTGAATGTCATCCTCCATTCTCTTGAGTGCAGAATAAGCTGCAGACTTAAGCTGTGAACTTAGTTCAGAATCACAAATCACAGCACCTGCATCATGCTGAGGTGAACACAAAAAAGTCACTGGTTGATATACCGTTCTGGAAACAAACTGAAAAAAACTAGTGTTTATAAAACTTTTATTTGTGGTAGTAGCACATTGGTAAGTAGTGACGTAGTGTGTGTTTCTTCCATAGAAATCAACCTTTAGGTTATGCCACACAACCGATGTAGCACCGATACTTCACATTAAAGGCATGTTGGGTGTCCAACACGTGTCGTTGCATTCAATTATTCTATTTTCACAAATTATTGTACTAGTTTTCGTGTCTATGTCAGTGTTTATAGCACACAACTTAACCGATTAGATTAATCACTTAACTGATTAACCAGTACTTAATCGAATAAGTCTAACAGTTTAATTGGATAGATTAATCACCTAATCAATTAACACGTACTTGATCCAAAATCACATTTATTTTTATAAGGCTCCGGATTTTTCGGTTACTTCCTCTCCCTTAGGAAGGCATCACCTTAAAGTTCGTTTTAAGCTTAAGAATATGTTGGGTTAAGATTGACAAGGCCATATACCTTGTGTTCAATAAGGCATGAAACTGAACGCTTGTCACATATCTGATAAATTCGATTGGATAAATCATAGATAACAGCCTCACGTCCAAGATCATCAATTGCTCGTATATCCATGGTATATGTAACCTGAAACAAATCATCACATTGTCATCATAGGATTCAAATTAAGAAAGAAAAAAACATATCCACTTGGAGATCACCATGTCAACAACATTTTGGAAATTCATCGCTTGCCTGCCCTGGAATGACATTACTAGCACTTGGCCATGTTGATATTTCACCAACAGTACAAACAAGTGAACTTGAAAGTGATTTTATCGATGAAACGCTGCAATGACCCTCAGAAGAAAGGTATTCTTCAGGATGTTTGCAGAGGCTTTCCATAAGTACAATTTGTTCAGCAGCAGCCACCATAGGATCCTGGCGCATGGACATTGGAACTGTTCCGGCATGACCTTGCGAGCCTTTAACCGTAACCTGCACAATAATAACTTATCATTAATATCATATTTCCGTTCAATTTTTGGATACTATTACAGATTACTTTCAAATGCTTAAACACGTCGATAATATTCTTTACCTTCAATCGTGTCTGGCCAGCTATGCCTTTAACCACACCAATTGGGAAACCAACTTGTTCTAGCACCGGACCCTGCTCAATGTGAAGCTGCAGCATATAAGAAGTTTAGTAAATTCTCAAAATGTCGATGAAATTATTAAGACAAACGCTACTATAAACAACTAATACAAACGCTTATTATACCTCGACATAACCCCAAACAGACTTTGGATCATACTTGAGCTTTAAAAGACTTTCCTCCGTAGCTTCTAGTGAATTCTCTTTAAGAACATCTTTTATCGTTACATTCTTCTTATCAGGTATCTCCAATGTTGTGGCAGATAAAATACCAGCTATAGCACCACTACCTAAGAAAGTAGTTTGAAATCTCACACCCTCTTCGTCACAAAATGCTATCACCTGTAAAGATTAGATTACACGAATAAGACGACATCAATAAAAAAAGTGGCATCATTCTCTTGCTACTTTTTCTCAGTGCACATTTATCATTATTATCTTCATTAGTTTGTACGATCTGCATGTATCATAAGATACTACTAATAACCATGCATCAGACAAAATCAAATATTGCAAACTATATTTGTCGACTAACCTCAACAGGACGCCTTAGATTTTGCAGCTTGCCGTTGACATGCATAACCTTTAAAGCAGATATTGCAGACACTATTCCTAGTGCTCCGTCAAATTTACCAGCATCAATAACAGTGTCCTAAACAAAATAAGTATCCATCATACTCAGTGACACGAATAATGAATCGACATTAAAATCTACCATTAATTGTGAAGAAATGGTTCGGTTTCATTTAAGTAAATTGATGAAATTTTATATATGTCTCACCATGTGAGATCCAATCAATAAAGCTTCTGTATTTGCATTTGCACCGTCAACTCTACCATGTACATTTCCCATTTGGTCCACCCAACTGGATATACCAAATTCATCAGTTAAGGTTTAACAGAAACTATTTAGAGTTAAACAAGTTAGAAGGCTAACGTTCTCAAACCAGCATCTTCCATCCATTTTCGGATAAGATCAATTGCCTTCGTGGTTGCAGGACTCAAAAATGTCCTCTCAAGATATTCACTAGCATCACTGACCTGTTCGTCCAACCCCAACATTAGCCTCTAAGAACAAACAATTTTATAGTAAACCAGAAACATGTCACATTTTTATAGTACATTTTAGCCATGTATGCAGTGTGTTGCATATCAGCATTGATCAAAACTTTACAACTTCATGGATCATTTTGGAATATCGATAATTTGAGGGATTAGATTTTGATACAGTCTTATCATTTCAAAGACCAATTCAAATATTAATGAAAAATGATCAAAAGTAAAGGTGAGTTGAAGAGGTTAGGTACCTTTCCAAGCTCAAGAAGTCTTGCCACTGCCTCATCTCTTAGAATCTGCGGAAACAAATCACCCCTTTTTTCTAAATCTCCAGTTTCAATTCCTAATCATTTAGAGTAAGCATTTAGAATGTCCATCAACAAGAACCGAAAAAGCTAAGTTGTGCTTCTGTTTTAATTTATTTTCTTTTCCCCTCTTTACAAATTAAATTTAACCAAAATACACAAATTTCTTAACACAAATCACAAAACCTATATACCAATTTTCAGAAAATAGATACTCATCACTCTCTTATTAATTTGCAGACCTCAAAGCATACAAATATTGCAGTCTACAAAGCAACATCGCAACTGCATTTTGCAGTAATATAAAGGTTGACAGTGTAACCGCGGCCGTAATTTAAAACCTTTGAACTCAAAGATCCAAGTCAAACTTTTTATACATAATCATAAACATAATCATTTCCATCATAAACATCTACTGAACCAACAAGTCTTGACCAATTCAACATGCTAATAGCATCATGTAAACACAAGAAACATATACACCATTATTTTATTGTATTTTATCTTTCCTTAATCACATTAACAGTAACAGAATCTTCATTTTGTTTATCAAGTGTCATCTCAGACATCAACAAAAGCATACTCAACACAACAAGTCCATAAGGCATACACAGTAAAAGAGTCAAAACATGAACAACAAAGGGACCACTTAAAAAAGACCCTTTCCATTTTTCTCAACTATCAAACAAGCTGAGCTGGCGTTTGTTGATTCGGGTATCCTTTTTTCTTAGATGCTTCTGTTGCATCCAAAATCTGATAAATGAGTAAAAAGAGAGATTTTTTACTAACATCTTGGAAAAAGAATCAGAATCCTTAAAAGGGTATCTTTGCATTCCATCCAAGATTCCAAGAATCAAAAATACTAGTTTTTTTGCTTACATCATGAAAAAGGAATCTGAATCCTTAAAAGGGTATCTTAGCATTCCATCCAAGAATCAAAACTAAACTAAACCAAACCTTATGAATCACAAACACACACATACACAGACACCAGACACAATACTGCTACGTCTATACCGATAATAATTTAAGATAATCCGATGTAATTACAATTGTTGGTACATGACACTGACGGATATCAGACACCGGACATACACCTAATCCAAAGAGTATCGTGTTTCATAGAACAAACCAAATAAACAATTTCAAAGTTCATTGATATTCTGTTCTTTAAGGTTCTTGCTTTTTAGTACTTGTTGGTTATGTATATATTAATATCAATAATAACAAAACAAGGAAAGAAGTAAAAGGAAATTACCAGAAAACAAAGAAGCACGTGAAGGAGTTAAGATGAGTAGATACAGGAAGAAGATGAAAGAATGAAACAAAGTGAAAGTGGAAATCATAGTGTTTGTATATGTGTGGCTATAGTGAGTTATTAGATGGATATAGAGAGAGAGAGAGAGAGGAAGCAAAATCGAAACTGAAGAAGATTTATCTCTCTCTTTCTCTCTCTGAAATCTCAAAGGAACCGAACAGAAGAAATAGGTATAAGAATGAATGAGTAGCATGTGGTGGAGGTGGCGGCTGTTTGTTAGTATTTCTACAAGACTCGTGACATGCACGAGGAAGAAATGCGGGACCCTATAAAGTGAGTGAGTGGTTCTGTGTTATTTGCTTTTCAGTATGTAACTCTGCATGGAATTGACCACTAGAATCAAATTGAAAATATTCTGTCCCAATTACTCTAAAACAACAAATTTTAAGTTTAGGCTCTTTTTATAAAAAATAGCGGGTAGCTTATAGTTTATAGTTTATAAGTTAAAAGCTATAAGCTACTTGAAATAGTGTTTGAAAATAAGCTATGAGTAGTAAAATAAGCTATAAGCTCATAACAAAATGACCGTTACCAAACAGAGCTTTTACTTAAAATTAAGCTATAAGCTATAAACTCGTTTTG
Organism: Trifolium subterraneum; assembly: GCA_951799995.1. Lineage (NCBI taxonomy): Eukaryota > Viridiplantae > Streptophyta > Magnoliopsida > Fabales > Fabaceae > Trifolium > Trifolium subterraneum. The sequence goes on along the minus strand of OX637468.1, from coordinate 16,716,306 downwards.
AAGCCTTACCAAACAGAGCCTTGTTTACCACCGAATATAATATGTGATTAGAGAAAGGATCGGTAAGATAGAGAAAGGAGTAATTATAATTAAATTACTCTCACTGCTTTAAATTTGTTTATGATCCGTGATGACCGTCGGAGCAAATGTGATATGAATATGATAGAATAGAATATAATGTAACTCTCTATAGCTGTGGTGATCAGGGGTGTAAATAGGTTAACCTGGATTTGGTTTGATCCCTTATCCAACCCGTTTAATATTTATTGGATTATGCTAATTTTAAATCCGCATTTTCATTATCAAATTCGAACCTAATAACCTGATTATTAACGGGTTGGGCTGGTGGTCATTAATAAAATTAATTTTTTATAATAGAAAAAGATACATTTAAAAAAAAACTTAGGCTTTGTTTTGATTAGTGGAATGGAATGAAGTGGTAGCTAATTAGGTTCTATTGTTTGGGTTTGCTAAAAAAGAATGGAGTGGAATGGAATATGATGGAATACATTTCATCCCATACCATCCAATCTTTCAATTTTCCTTCCCCTCCGATTTGGGGTGTATGGAATGGAGTTTTATAATTAAACTTTTACTCTTATACCTTTATGTTTATTTTATTATTACCGCTACATCTTCCTTCAACCTACCGTTTCTTTTGCTCATTGTTCATGGCCTTTTGCTCTCTCGTCGTCCATCAATTTTCTTTGCCAGCCTATTTCTTGCTCTGACGTGTGCTTTATTTATCATGTTTACTTTTGTTTTTGTGAAAATAACTTTGCTATGTTGAGGCATATATTCATTCTTCAATTTTATTTTTGCCATGTATACCAACAATTGAGCCGTAACAAACTGACGATATTATACTTCTATTATTTTTATAGAGTTTTAAAATTAACACACTTAGGTAAAAATTTGGTTGGAATTTAGGATATTCTATGAAATTTTATTTGGGTGGTTTAATGGAAGCAGATAAAAATTTAGTAATAACATGTTTAAGATTATAAAGTAATATTTTTTTTGTTGGTATTAATTGGTTTCCGGAGAAAGAGGTTCGGAAGTTCAAAGTTTAGCCGCAAAGTAAGTAAAATCTGACAAAAAAATTAATAATAGATTTTAATTAAGGGTAAAAATGGGATTAAAAATTATAACATGTTCCGCTCTGTCTACTTTTCAAACGATGGAATGGAAACAACATTCTGTCACATCATAAGATACCCGAACAACAGAATAGAATCTCTGTCCCATTCCGCTCCATTCCACTCCACTCCACTCCATTATGTTCCGTTCCGCTCCACTCTATTATCTTCCATCAATCTAAACAAAGCCTTAGGAAAATGTTAAATAGTATACCAGTAACACTAGTTACAATACCAGATATAATATAATTATCTTGGAATTTGTGCGGTCAACATATTTAAAATATGAACAATGTTATTTTCAATACAATTTAATACAATTGTGACACATTTCTAGCATTTAAATTGAGTAAAACACACTAATTTAACTTCAAATAAAAATTCATATATAATCATAACACTTAATAAAACAAAGGGTTAAATATGTTTTTGGTCCCTATAGTTTTGCAAAATTTCGTTTTTAGTCCCTGAAGATTTTTTCACACTTTTTAGTCCCTGAAGTTTTGTCAGTCAGTGTTTTTAGTCCTTACTTTTAATCAAACTCTCGTATACTTTCACATTTTTTAACGGTTCTTTGTATTCATCTTTATAATATTATAAGAACATCTTCGATTAAAATTTAGAATTTTTTAACATAAGATGAATTGTTTATGTGCAAAAAACTAAAAAAATCATATTTAATTCATCTCTTGTTAAAAAAATTTAAACTTTTGTAAGAGAGATTCATATAATGTACTAAACATGACTGCAGAAAAAAATTTAAAATTTCGAATGATATGCACGAGTTGATTGAAAAGTAGGGACTAAAAACACTGATTGGCAAAACTTCAGGGACTAAAAAGTGTGAAAAAAATCTTCAGGGACAAAAAACGAAATTCTGCGAAACTATAAGGATCAAAAACATATTTAACCCTAAAATAAATAAGAGTAATAAATTTTCACGAAACACACCATTTTTATGACCGAGTGACGAGTTGGTATATGGGTTCAAAAACTCAAATCCAATATTTGAACTGATACTTGTAGCTATGGTGGGTTGGACTGGATTTTACCAGCAAATCAATGAGTTTGGGTAAATAATAGGTTGACTTGGTTGGATCAGTGGGTTTGCGGATTGGCCCGCATCCATAACACCCGAAGTGGTGGTATACTTGCAACACACTTGAATGTTTAAGTTAGTGAGAGTTTTTCAGGTTTTCACGTAATAAGAATGTAAACCTTTTTTAGGTGAGTTGGCTCCTTTTATATGCGGTTAAAGTTGCCATGTATGTGTAGGTCATTGGATGGTTGCACCTTTCTCGTCACGTGGTCCAAATGATAGTATGATTATGATATGAAGGTCCATATTGATTTTGGACTTCAATTCTCTACTTCACGATATTGTGTCGGCATTTATGGTTTGCATTTAGGATTGGGCTCCGAAACAATTACCCACAAAGTCTTCGTTTTCTGGTCGGAGACTTGAAATACATAAATGACTTATAAACAATTTGGTTGGCGATGTGAATTTTGTTCAAACAAGTTTGATGGTTATGTCTAGGGGAGATCATATGGTGATGTGTAAAGTGGCCAAGGAGTGAAGTTGTCCTTCTAAAAATTCTTTCATGCATTTGTTTTCCGCATAAAGTTATTGACTAGTGTGGGTGGTGTGTCTCGTTATATGTTGTATGATTCTTGGGAAATGATGCAATGATTATTGTTGTTCATCCTCACCCTTTGAGTTGCCATTTTGTCTAGTGAGTGGCGTCACTTGAGTGTATTAAATGTTGATGAAACATTTGAGTTACTTGTTCGCTTCACCTTAGAGGGAAGGTTGAACTATTGGATGCAATATTTATGCCCAGATTGTTGGATGAGGGTGAGTTGATTTTAAATCACCTGTCTCTTTTTTTTCACACACAACAAATAAAAAAAACACACACACACACATATTGATTCTCATTTCAAGATACAATAGTTTTTTACTTTCTTTTCTTCTTCAAGGGTTTTGACATTTTTCTCGTCTTGCTATTAGGAGTTTACTTTTAGTTCTTGGTGTTGGACTATGAGGGGAGAGCCTCATTGGGTTGGATCAACACATTGAGCATCGAACAACCGTACAAACAACTTTGACACCACACTTTCACCCAAAACTTTAAGGCGTTAGGGTTATGGGTCATTTCACTTATAAAGTGTTCAACGTCAACTCCTACAACCAATGTGATACTTAACTCACACTTGATAGATCTCAACATCTCCCCTCAAGTGTGAGTTTCTCCATGTCCATGATTCATCATCACTCACTTATTGTTCCCTCAACGGTCTCTAATACCCGACTGTTGGGCCACGAGGAGGGAACCTCATTGAGTTAGGTTAACACATTGGGGATTGAGCAAATGTATAAGTGATTTTGACACCACACTTTCACCTAAAACATTAAAGCGTTAGTTTTATGTGTCCTCTCACTAATAAACTGCTCAAATGGGTTGGGATACCCGAATTTGCAATTAGGACGACAAAATAAGTTCTTTGGTGTATGGTGCTTTTTTATGCATTAGGCTTACCCTTCCTTTCTTGAATTTTGAAGTGGCCTTGATGGAACTTTGTACACGACTCTCTTTCAAGTACATTGAAATTCTTGGGATTTTATTCTTGAATACATGTCGTTGTATATTTTTTTGTTGGACGGAATTGTTTCTATCCCATTTTTTGCCATCTTTTTCTTCCCACAACTAACTGTATCCCAAAAAATAAGTGATTTTGGTCATCCCACGCCGCATAGAGGTGACATGAGAAGGGTCAAATAAAAAAAAGAAGCTCTTTATAAGTCGTAAACTACTTTTCAATTTTCTACTCTACAAAATAGAGGTAAGAAAATCATTTTATTTCATAATTTTAACCTCATATTTCTAATAGTTTGTTAATTTCCGAACTCAAAGTTTTTACTTTGCTTGTCTTGTTAAACTTATTATAGATTTTAGAGAGAGAAAGGAATATAGATCGACCGTATAAAATAATTTTATACTGTCAACCAATAACTATCATATCTTTCGTCACATCATTTTACTTCAATCCACTTTTTTAATATGAGATGACAAATTAATAATTTTTATTAGATGTCCGTGTAAAACTATTTTACATTGTCGGTGCATCTCCTTTAAACTCTTTCATAGATGTTACATATTTGTTATTTTCTAAAAATGAGGTTGTTTTTAAGTTTTACACTTTTACATCAACTCTTTAATTAATAAATCATTAATAAATTTTCAGATAAAACGTTCACCGGTTAACTTGTGAATTCATCTTTGAAAACAAATGAGATTTTCGACTTTTTACCTCTAATAAGTCGGACCTATTTTTTTGAATGGCTTAATAACATTGTGGGATGGATTGACTTATCATCTATAAAAACAAATAGATTTCTTAATTAAAATGTTAATCTCAAGTGATTATGAATTACACTAAAAGGTAGACCATTCAAAAAAAACAAACTCGAGCTTAATTTTTAAATGAAATAATTATTTATCATACTTTACTTATATTATAATTGAACTATAAATTAGTAGAATTTTATTTCTCTAAAATAGGAGAGTTAGTGAAAAAAAAAATAGAGAGATTCTTTAAGAGACTAGAACTAGAATTGGTTTTGAAAATATTTAATGCATCATTGATTTGCTTTATTATGGTGACGCGTAGTCCACGACACAATCTGAAAATGAATCGCTGTATTGTCGTTTTGTGAAGATACCATGGAATAGAATCTACAAGATAAAACCGTGTTAAATTAAAAATGTTCCTCTTCTATCTATTTGTCCATTTATAGGACTTTGTTTATCAACAGTTCATTCCCTATTGTACTTTTCCATCCAATAGTTGTTTAAGGATTTTTCATGTGCTTAATTAAACTTATGGGTACATGTTAGCAAAATTAAAACAATTAGAATCGCACATTTTAATAAATGTATCATTTACCTATATTTTAAGCTTTTAAGTTTGATGCCTCAAATATGTATATTTGCATTTTATAGGGATTATTTTAAGAATTAAAAATATTTAATTTTTATGATTTTTTTATTTTAAAATAGGGACTATTATCACAAACTGTAATAACTTTTTTATAAAATATTACAAATTGTAATACTATGGAGGATTAAAACTACTATTAATTTTTTTTAAAGTAGTTTAGTGGCTAGAAATTTCAGCTTTAAGGTGAATAAATGGGTTGACCGAAGTTCGAACTCCGGCCTCTGTATATTTAATGTGATATTCTGTCGATTGAGGTAATTAGCTCACATACTACTATTTAAATTTAATACTAAGGATGCGTTTGATCTGCTAAAAAACAAGGGACAAAACATGACAACTTCAGTTGTACTATGTTGGATTTTAAAACTGTTTCTGGTACTGGACAAACTGAGGGCCAAGAGACAGGACAAAAATTGAAATACTTGTCTCCCACTGAACAACGGGACAACTTTTTGTCCTCTGCACAAGTTGTCTAATGTACCAAAATAACATTTTGTCCATCAAGTATCGTACAAACACAAAATTTATTCAATATCTTAAATATTTGTATTGTGCTGTTCTGTCTTGTACTGTACTGTTCTGTTTAGTACTAATATTTTACAGATCAAACGAACCCTAAACTTAAAAAACGTAATTAATAGTGAGAAAAAATATATTTATCTTTTTATTTTGTTATACCGACATTGTCATTTGTCTTCACATAGAAAAGACAAAAATAAGATCAGTATTTTTATACTATACTATATGATAATTGCATATATAAAGTTTTTCCATTAGATATCTTAAGGCATTAGTATGCTAAGCATCTAACAAAGATCCCAATTTTTTTTTGTTATAAACAATTCAAGATAATATAACTACTAATTAAATATAAGAAACTTTTTGTCACGAAATGAAAAGAATTAAAAAAAAGAGAAAACAAAGCAGAGAGAATCTAAAATGGCCCTACTTGTAAAATGGCCCTACTTGAATAAGCATGCTTATTAAGTTGCTGTCAAACAACCCAGAGCATAGCATAGACATTATTTATTAAACCACTACTCCTATCATTTTAAAATATAAGCAAAAATGAATAAAAAAACGTGATATATTTAATTAAAAATTTGAATTAAATACATTTACTTTTATTGATCAGTTTTTATTTATATTTTAGGATAAAGAAGGGAGTATAAAGCTATAATGAGGATTTTTTTTTTACTGCAATTGACACATTTAGTCTGATCTCAATCTAACAAAATCATCTATGATTGGATACATGAATTGTACATATGCATGTAATATTACATTGAGGGGTGTGATGTGTAGCACAATTGGTTGTACTAGTTATACTAAGGGTTGAAGTTGGAAGTCCAAGGCTTAAGTCTTGACAAGAAAAAAAATTAACATATAATGTAATATACTAATAACTAACAATTTGCCATTAAAAAAAATAAAATAAAATGTAATACTATATTGAATTGCGCATGTTATTGAATCTTTACGAGAAATACAAAAAGTTATAAGAACTTAACAAAGTATCCTAACAATCCAAGGTGTTAGTAATGTATTATTCAACCCAAGAAGCTCACAAAAATAAATCTCAACACAAATGCTCTAATTCACGTTCGTGTTCCCTCTTTTAAGGATCATTAAAATATAATTTTTCAACATTGTTACACAAATGCTTTAAATCTGACGGTTGAATCTTACATTTTGTTACAATGTATTAAATTATACACCTCTAATTTATTAATACTACTATAACATGTATATTTTTTTTGAGGTCCTTATTTTCAGGAGACCTTATGTCATGGCTCATGTTGCACATGCATCCGAGCCTATCTTAAAACTATTTGATAAAAAAATAAAAATAAATTGTTCCGTTTATTTTTCTCAAAGATTAAAAGACGCTTTTTACTTTTTTTCATAAGCTAAATTGAATCTCCAAGTGTATTTAATTTCATGAATTAAAGTGGATGTTGGTGTTGGATATTTTTGGATATTTCAAAAGTTGTGTATTTCATAATTTATTTATTTAATTTGATTTGAAAATTAATTTTAATTATTTTAATTATATTAAACTTGTTGCCTATTAAATAGGAGATATTTACTCAATTTTTTATTTTGTACGTTGCATTCAACTAATATCTCCTTATTCTTAGCTTAATTTTCAAAGTCTTCCATGTGCTCCTTTTTTATAGTACATGATGAGTTAAGATTCAGTTGAATGTGAACTTTGGTAACAAATATTTCCTATTTATCCTTTTATGGAGTAACTACATTTATGAATCACTTATATATAATAAGACCAGAGCTTCTTTAAAACTGAACATACAAAGTGCCTGAGTTATCAACCATATATATAATTCTTGTGTATGGATAGCCTCGGCATGTTTATCGTCGAGAAGAACTGGTTGTATTCTGGGGGAGTTGCGCAATATTTGCGGATAATTCCTTAGTTCAGTGATTACACACCTCCGGTTATTTGACGGTTAATCAGTTCCCAGCCATCCGCAACAACAGTTGACTCCTACAATGATCGAAGGGTTTTTAGTAGCAAAAATGGCCAGAAAGCAACATTTATACTCGATTGGCTTAGAGTAAACCAATACTTCACTAGTCAGTCAACATATACCACAAAATCAGGATGAGCAAATTATTGGAAAGAATCATCTCTAAATCAAAAAAATGCTTGGATCCAAATTGTCTTGGACATGTTAGTTTTGTGTTAGGATCCTATAAGAATCATAATCAAAATGTCTATATGGCAAAGCACTTAATTTGTGTTTGGACCACCCATTTGGAACCGTCAATGTCTTGTTTATATCTACACATTTTTTGTTTTATATATATTGGACCGGGAGTAAATGTAAAGAGTGTATTTAGTAAAAGCCCAAACATTAATTATTAACTTGTACAACGGCCCAATATAACGGCCCAATACATAAACGGGAATCAAGCCCACTCCTTCCATAAGGGCGAGAACCAGAAGGGCGAGTCAACCATTCTGGGCGAGACATGCATGGCCGCGTGGGCGAGATACCCACGATCCCATGATTCCCCCATCCTTCATTATAACTGTCATCTTCTCCACGATTTTACACATTTATCTTCATCATCTGTATGATTAGGAGTAGATTTTAAGAGGAACCATTATATTCAAACCACGTTCCCCATGATCACCTGGCAAATAGGCATGTGATTAAATGTATAGCAGGAACGTGGGATAGGCCAACAAAGAAAAGGGGCGGGAAGAACTCTCTTCCTATACACCCTATAAATACTTGTAACATCGATGAAAAGAGGACGGACTGAAAGACATTTGAGATCATATACTTGATTATTTGTTATTTTGACGGTCCAATATCATTACTTTTCACACCCCTTTAAGTGTTCACAAGAACATTTTGGCGCCCACCGTGGGGCTGCAGTAAAACGATTCCCAGCCTATCACTTAGAGAGAGAGCAACGCTGCAAGCAGAGATAAAACCATGGCTGCCAATCATGGAAATAGTCCTTCAATCCAGGTTGCAATGGAAGAAATCAGGAGCTTGCAGAAGAAAGTTACTACAATGGAAAAAGAAAGCGCTGAGCAAAATGTAGATTCTGATGATGAGAGTCTTATTGAATCTCAGCCCCTTCGTCAATCACTCTGGGATTCCAAAGTCCCAGATAACTTCAAATCACCCCACTTACCAACCTTTGATGGTAAGACAGACCCTGTGGAGCATCTAATGGTTGTGGGAACTCAAACTGCCATCATTGGAGCACCAGAGCATTTGAGGTGCAAACTCCTGTCAGAGACTTTGAAAGATGCTACACTACGTTGGTACATGAACTTGCCCAACAATTCCATTGAAAGTTATGCTGACTTTCATAAGAAGTTCATACACCAATTCTCCGGAACTAAGCATGTCATATTTACAGCAACCAGTCTTTTCACAATCCGACAGAATTATGCTGAAACTCTTCGAGAATATCTTGCCCGATTCAGCGAAGCAACGATCACGGGGTCAAACCCAAATCAGGAAATGTTCGTTGCAGCTTTTCACAATGGATTGAAGGCTGGACACTTCAACGAATCTTTGGCACATAAGCCTGCCACCTCGATGCAAGAAGTAATCAAAAGAGCCAGTTGCTACATCAAGGGTGAGGAGAGCAACGCGGAGAAACACTCCAGAGATGCCAAAGAAAATGATTCAAGGAACAACAACGGCAAAGGATCAAATTCGCAACCACAACGAAATTGGCAGAACCACGATACTCACAAACAGGGGTATCGTGCCAAGCCCTACCACCCTCCTAACTCGGCTGGGGGAATGGGTTATCCACACTACAGGCGATACCTAGAGGATAGAGAGTATACGCCGCTAAACAGCGCTAGAGTACACGTACTGCATGAAATCTTACAAGTGGGTCTGGCACCCTTACCTCCTCCCAGGATGCACAACACCATCATGGGACCAGACACTGAGGTGTGGTGCGCTTACCATAGGTGCAAAGGTCACGAGACTGAAAGGTGTTTCCGTTTGAGAGATTTAATTGAGGATCTGATTAGAAGCGGCCATTTGAGGAAATTACTTGAAGACGCTGCCAAGGGCCAAATCGCCTTCCGATGATTACTGGCCAACATTGTAAACAAAAAATAAATATTTATGCAAGTGGAAAACGGTTGTGTGGGTTAATTAGAGATATCGGGTTTGACCCAATTTAGGTAGTACAAGGTGGTGCTACATAAAATAGTGGTGTGAATATAATATTATATCCAAAATCATCATTATATATGTATACATTATAATAGAATAAAGTAAAATGAGTTTTAATTGTTTTTTATTAATTTATTTGGATATATTGATTTTAAAAAAATCAATACTCAAATATTATTGATTTCTAATTGTTGGAAGGCTTTTGGAATCATGGGCATTTTTAATGTTGGGAATAAGAGCTTGTTTGAAACAGTTCTCAAATTCTCTATTTTAGTTTTTAAAAATTTAAAAAGAAAAAACATGTTTGGAAGCACTATTTTCAAAAACTGTTTTTAAAAACTATTTCCAATTTTGTTGTTTTAAAAACTAAAAAACCAAAACTGATTAAAGGTGTTTTGCTTCTCAATTTTCAATTTTTCTTATTCCAAAAAAAATTGGTTTCCGATAAAAACAGTCAACTTATTCCGAAAAAAAGTCCTCGATTTTTTCGGAATAAAGTTTCTGACCTTTTATCGAAAAAATAATTTCAATTTTTTTTTCGAGAAAAAAAGTTTCGATTTTTTCGAGAAATTTTCCGAATTTTTTTTTGATTTTTTTCGAGAAAAAAGTTTCCACTATTTTATCGGAAAAACGTCTAGCTTTTTTTGGGGAAAGAAGATTCCAATCTTTTATCGGGATAAATTTTTCAATTTTTTGCAGGAAATTTTTTTCGCGAAAAATTTTTTTGGGAAAAATTTTCCGATTTTTCGGGAAAAAAGTTTCTGATCTTTTATTTGGAAAAAAAATTTCGATTTTTTTCGGGAAAGAAGTATTGAATCTTTTATCGGGAAAAATTTTCTGATTTTTTTTCGGGAAAAAAGTTTCCAATCTTTTATCGCGAAAAAATTTCCAATCATATATCGGGAAAAAGTTTTGATTTTTTTTCGTGAAAGAAGTTTCTAAACTTTTATCGTGAAATTTTTTTATTTTTTTTCTGGAAAAATGTTTCAATTTTTTTCGGAAAAAAGTTTCCAATCTTTTATTGTAAAAAAAAAAATTTGATTTTCTTTTCGGAAAAAAATTTTCCATCCTCATTTACTTGTCTCTAAAACTGTTTTTTAAAATGAAATAACCAAATGAGTTTTCTTATTTTCTCATTTGAAAATGTATATTACCAAACACATTTTATTTTTTCCTTTTTCTAAAAGCTGTTTTCAAAAACTAATTTATAAAACACATTATAAAAATTAAAAAACAAAACTGTTTGAAAGAGGCCTTAAATTTTTATATTTTCACAAGAGAACTTTTAATAGTGAAAGGGCAAACAAATGAAAGTAGTGTGAGAACTTTTCTACTAACACAAACACCTATAAAATTGTTTTAAGAGAACTTTTAAAAACAGCTCATGACTTGTCCAAAAATGTTTTTTTTAACGTATCTCCATAAACTCTCACGGATTGCTTATTCAAACAACTTAAATAATTTGATTTAATTTTAAATTTTAATATAAAAATAGCTTATACATGAGCAATTAATTAATTATGTCAATGCAAAACCTCATCCCTAATCCGGCTGCCACCCTAGAGCCTCAAAACAAAAATGGAAAACTGAAAAAATTGAATACAATAAACAACTAATTTAACTTTCACTTAGAGATCATGATCGAATTTTATTTTTCGTCAATCCTCTAAATTTAAGTAGCGCAATCTTTTCATGGTTTCTCTTAATAATAGATCCTATATACTCATGTTAATCACATCATGTGAACTTCTTATGATTATACAAAAATCGAGTACATTTTTGGATGATGAAACTATGCATGACAAATATAAAAACGTAAATAACATTTAATTATATATCCTAAAGTCAATCCTAATCAACTAATTAGTAACCTAACTACCATGAGTACTGTGTTTTGCTAATACCGTGGAGACAAATTGTTTGTTTAATATATTTCTTTCTTCTTAAAAATGGAAAAAGATTTGCGTGAAGATTAACTATGACAATGAGATTGATTTTATACATAAAAATTGTTTACAATATTAATGAAAATCGACACTTTTATTCGAAAGTAAAAGCTTGTGAAATGTGATCCTTCTTGGCCCTCACAACTAAGACACAATTTGATCAATGTTAATTAATTTGAGAAAATGAAGAAAAATAAATTTTAATTGAGTTTTTCGGTATGAATATTTAATTTCTCTTATATTTATTAAAATAACATCGATCAAATCATTGTCTTAGTCACAATGTCACTTTCTTAAACCTTACCACAATGACCATTCTAAAATTCTACTTTCAAAATTCGACATCAATCAAAATTATTAAAGTTTTACATAATTTTCAAGTAATACAACTTACCTTTTTTAAGTAACTTGACAAAATATAGGGGAGGGATAATAGCTATTAATTAAAATATATTTTTTTTAATAAATACTAGTAAGCAGGTGCAATCATAATTTTTGTTGTTTTCACCACCAATTTAATCTGATTCGGGATCAGTTTTAAAATTAAGTGGTTCAAACCACCCTCTCAATCGCAGTTGCGGGAGATCGAACCAGGTGCAATAAAAACTTTTACTTTTTTGTAGGAAAAAAATTGAGTTATGGTTCAGAAACTTATCAAGATGAAGAAAGTTGGGAAAACTCAAATTAAGTTTATAATTAATTTTTTCATTTAAAATTCCTCATATTTTCTTTTATTATTTTTATGAACAATTACATGTTATGTTATATGTTTTTTTTTTACAAGAATGTTATGTTATATGTTATATAAGTATATAAATTCAAATATTAGGTTTACTATTATAATTATTTAATGCTTTAAATGGGAGGTGTACCGAGTCTCAAGGCTATTATATCTCCTACCCTCACACCCACTACACTAGAGGACTACCTTAACTTAATGACCCCATTCAAAATTTTATCATGCCCATTTAGTGATCCTTATAGCCTATAAAAATCAAAACACAAAATAATAATCAAACAAAACTACAAGTGTGCTTTCTTCCTACTCCAAAATACCTTTAACACAAATTTCAAACTAGTAATGTCCCAAAAGTAAAAAGTTGGTAACTGCTTACTTTTCTATCAAGTCATCATAGAAAAAAGGTTACATATCAAAGGTTACATATACAACATTCACTAAATTAAATATCATAGTCTAAAAAAAATGAAGGTGTTACATGTATGATTCAATAATAAAATTGTCCCTACACATTTTCTTATCAAATCTTAGTTAACATAACTTCTTTCCATGTCTTGTCTCTCTCTCATTATTTTTTCCCTCTACCCTATTTAAATGGAGACATACCTATAATACTTTTCCTCAACCGTTTCACACTAACCTTATAGAAGAATCTTTAACTTTTGTTACCAAATATACCAACAAAAATGACAAGAAAATCTCTTGTGTTTTGTTCTTTGTTTCTTGAGGTTGTTTGTTTCATTGTAATTGGTGTTCATGGTGAGAAGAAGCAGAATGAACCTATTGGGAAAATTTCTGGTGGAAATTATCATGAAACAATGCATAAATTGCAATCTTTTAGGAAATCTTTAACAAGACAAGATGCCATTGCTTCAACACCTTCATCTTCTTCTCAACCACCTGAGGTAATTCAATTATGCACAACTTTAAGCCTTGGTTTAGTATACTTTTTATTAGGACAAAACTTAGATGCAGTACTATGGTGACATTTTAGTAAAGAGCCGTAGGAACGGTGTCTATAGCACTGTACTTTAGATACGGTGCTAAAGACATTGTTGTCATTATCGGTGACAATTATATGATATTTTTAGCGCTATATCTAAGTTTTGTCGACCTTTTGGTTGTGGAAAAATATCTCAAATGTTTGATGATTTTTTTCTTCTTTATGTAGGGTTTGAAGAATCCAAGAGTATTCCATGTGACATCCTATGGTGCAGACCCAACAGGAAATTCAGATAGCACTGATGCACTACTTGCAGCCATGGCAGATGCAACAATGCCATCAAATGGTCTAAAAGAAGGACATTTGCTGGAAGGCATAAAAGACCTTGGAGGTGCACAGATTAATCTTGAAGGTGGAACTTACATGATCAGCAGGTCATTAGGGTTTCCGGTAGCCGGCGTTGGAAACCTCATGGTATGCCTGCAGAAACTATCTCATTTAATTTGTTAACTTACATTCGCATATAGTTTTTCATGAAAACTGAAGAAACTATTTCTAAAGCCTAGTAAAATCACATAGCTGATAAAATCAATCGAAAAGTTTTAACTCTGCTGCATTTCAAAATCGCTCTCATTTTTTATAATATGAAAAGTATCTACCAAATTTTACATGCCCCTTGTTATTTTTTTGACAATTGGCAGTGTTTTAAGACATTATTTCAAAGCCAAATTCAATTTTTGAGACAAGTAATCACAATTTAGTATATTTTAGTCATGATGATGTAGCAGTTGGTATAACTAGACCAAGAAAAATGAGTATTGACTATTTCTATTAATATATTAGAAAAATATTTTCCTTTTTCATTTGTTTATTCAATAAAGCATTTCAAAAGATATCAAAATATTTGACATTTCAATGTGATATTTATTTTTGTAATTTGATGAAAAACAGATACATGGAGGAACAATAAAAGCCTCAGATGATTTTCCTAATAATGGCTACATTATTGAATTATCAAATATTTCACCTTCAGCAGCCTACAATTTTGAGTACATAACTTTCAAGGATCTCTTATTAGATTCAAATTATAGAGGAGGGGGTATTTCAGTCATTAACTCACTCAGAACAAACATAGACAATTGTTACATTACACATTTCACAACAGATGGAATTTTAGTCCAAAGTGGTCATGAAACATACATAAGAAACACTTTCCTTGGTCAACACATAACCGCCGGAGGCGATAAAAACGAAAAGGATTTCTCAGGAACAGCAATAAATCTCCAAGGTAACGATAACGCTGTGACCGATGTTGTAATTTTCTCGGCTAATATAGGAATTATGGTAACTGGTCAAGCCAACACATTTTCTGGTGTACATTGTTACAACAAGGCCACAGGATTCGGCGGTACCGGAATATATTTAAAATTACCTGGTTTAACACAAACAAGAATTGTGAATTCTTACATGGATTATACAAGTATTGTTGCTGAAGATCCTGCTCAACTTCATATTTCTAGTAGCTTCTTCCTTGGTGATGCTAATATTGTGTTGAAATCTATGAAAGGTGTTTTAGATGGTGTTACTATTGTTGATAACATGTTTTCAGGATCAGATAATGGTGTTGAAATTGTTCATTTGGATAAAACTAATAGTCCTTTTCAACAGATTAAACAAGTTTTTGTTGATAGAAACATTGCTAAAGGGATGAATTTAAAGGCGACGGTTGCGAAAAAGTCTATGCAAGGGAATGGAACTTTATGGAATGTTGATTTTAATAACATTCTTCTTTTTCCTAACTTTATTCAAAATGTTCAATACTCATTGAGTTCAATAGGTAGTAGTTTTCCTAATCATGTTCTTAGGACTGTGTCGGATAATCACGTTGTGATTGAAGCAAATGAAGTGGTTTCTGCGAATGTTTTTGTTGCGGTTGATCAAAGTGTGTCAAGTTGAAGAATGTTTGAAGAAAGTGACGTTGAAAATAAGGATCAGATATCATGAATTTGATTGAAGAGGGAAATGTGCATACATTTGGTTGAGAAGCTTTCATTGCTTTCTTTGGAAAAACCTTCGAATAAATTTAATACAATACTATACATTGTAATAAATTTTTATTGAATCACAAATTGTTCTGTAAGTGATTTTTAAGTATTTAATAGAAAAATACTTCGAGAGTTCAACTCCTTGAATGAATTTGAATGATTTTGAGAGAATTAGTCTCCGCAGTTGTGCGCGGAGGATACCTCTGATTCACAATGCTTTTCCAATCCCAAAACTCATGTCGCAATTTACACAATACTATTCTTTACAATCACCAAATGCATTTTTGGAAAAAAAACTAATGAATGTTCCTAGGGACGGATGTAGGGTTAAATAATTTTGGGGGCAGCTACCTCCACCTACATCATTTTTAATTATTGAATATCATGATAGTTAAAAAAAAATGACTAAAATTAGTAATAGAAAATATGTGAGATCCTAACTTGTAAGTGTCTAAACAAAATAAGCAAAGTACAAGACCCTAAATTAACTAAAAGTTATGGCTCACAAAACAACAAGATTGAAGAGCCTAAATCTATCAAAATTACAAGTTAAATTTATCAGGAGCTTAAGTTCCTAACAAAATATCAAAATCAAGAGCTAGTGACAAAACATCAATGTCAAATCTCTATTTATTCTCCATGAGAGGATTAGGGAAGTCCAACTTCTTGTTTGTGAATGAGAGAATTAGAACTCTATAATTGAAAAGTATATTGTGAAATTTTACATGATCAGATATATTAGAGTAAGAGGTTAAAAAACTGGATTTTATTCTGGGTTAAGAGTACATTTATTTTCCTATATATGGGTTGAATGGTTTATATGTGTTTCTTTTTATAACCGGTTATATGTCGGTTAAATTTGGATAAAACCGTCCATAAATTCTAGCTCAAATGGTAGAAATACCGAAATTGATAGTGTTGGACACCATGACCGTGGTTCGATTCCTGGTCACTCCACTTTATGTGTGTGAGTTTCCAATGACTTTGTTATTTCGTCTATCAACCAAATCTTTTTTTTGGGTAAAACTGTCACCTGCCTTTAATTAATTACGGGATTTGCAATTTTACAAATCACTAGTATCAACTTATCTAACTCAAACCATCAAATTAGGTCAATTCGAATCAATTTAGCTCATTTTTCTAATTTTACTCAACCTATGTACGCTCTTAACCTTATCACTAGACTCACATTTTAGATATGAATAAAGGTGGAATTTCGAGTTTTAATTCAAGCTAGTATATAGCATCCCTATGACAACCAATTGAGTTGTACTCATACAAGAAAATTCTATTAAATTTATAGGAAAGTCTTAAAGGAAATGAGATCAATGAAAGGTAGGGGCCTCAAACTATAGTACAAGTAAATATCGGATTGTTCACATATTTTAATAAAGTTTTACCTATCCATTCAATCAATTCTTTTTAAATATTTGCAGAGATGAATTAGGAAATAATAAAATAATAATGTAGTGCCATGGAGTAATATAGTTAAAATCATACATAAAAAAGTTTCAGTGGTGATTTGCCATATTGTTAGATTTGAGCAGCAATGTTGATATTGTTAGATCAAACGCGGTTATCCAAATTTAAATATAAGATCTTATGTATGTGAATTTTAATATAATACTTATCACTTGTTTTTGATAGAAAAAGAGGACTAACACCCAACAAACCAAAGAAAACTACAAAGATATACAGATATTGCTAGATATGCAGGTTATAGAAATGTCATTAAAGATGGAACTCGAGACTTCTCTAACATGATACATAAGTGTTAAAAGAATCTAAAGAGAAGATAAAACTAACCAACTAATTAACATTTAACATTTCTATTTTAATTTCCTCCCGTCAAGTATGAATGAAATGTACCTGTAAATTCAACTTAACAAATGGGATTGTGAACTCAAATTATTTTAAGGATGAATTCTAAAATATAATATAAAGCACAACATATCAAATGTCTAATACTCTAAAGAATTTACGCGAAACTCACAAAATGGGAAGTGGAGAATTGTTTCGGACATGAAGCACAACATATCAAATGTCTAATACTCTTAACCATATGTCCATAAATTAGTCAAAAAGAGTACTTAATTAATCCTTAATATAAGAATAATTCTACATCCCAATAAACGAGGTCATATATTTACAATGGAATAAAGTACATTTATCGTTATGATAAGATACTTCATAGGGGTGGACAACGGTCGAATTTGATCGGAATAGTCTAACGTGATATAAAAAATATGACGATATTACCAACTTGTTACAAAATAAATATAGAAAATTTTAATTTATTTATTGTTTAGATGATATAATATGCGTAAACATAAATTCCATATACATAAGAACTTATTTTTAATACAAATAGTATAGTTTTAGATCGCGTTAAATGATATGTTTTGACAACCTACTGTTTTATGGACTTAATTTGGGTTGAGCTTGCTAAGTTTGACTATGTAATATGTTAATTGCTACTAATTGATAGAGTTAAGTTATGTATTGCGGTTTGGTTCGGTTTTCTAAAATGAAAACTGCAAACCAAACAAACAACACGGTTTAGAAGAAAAATGATCCATGTGGTTTAAAATAAATGCGGTTTTTTGTGGTTTCAGTTTGGATTGGTTCGATTTGTGGTTTTACTTTTGGAATATTGGTTCGGATACGATCACCCCTACTTTCTACGCACATCAAGAGAACAAAAGTCTCAACTTTTTTCACAATTTTAACCTAGCAGAACAAAATCCAACAAATACTAGACTAAGAGTATTTTAGAGAAAATAAATAAAGAAGGATGAGACTTGTGAATGAGATGTCAAAAATTGCTTTGATAACATAAAAATAGCAGTAGAAAAAGAAAATATTCATGTTGCCAATCTCTTTCTTCTATGACCATATGCACTAGTTTATGCCCATAAAAATAGTATTGTTGAACTTTCGGTCGGTTTTGGATTTCAATGGATGAAAATTTCATATCCGAGTCCGTCCGTCTCAATCAATTCAAACCCAATTTTGTTCACCCGTTTAACCCGTGACCCGATCCACTATCACCCAACATTTAATTTTTTTTAACGGTTTTGTCGAATTCGGATCTGTTCGGAAAACCTTGTCCACCCCTAATACTTCATAAAAAGACTTTGAATGAAATTATATTGCGTTTGACCCTACTTATTTTTTACTTTACTACTTCTTCTAAGGAGAAATAGGGCCAAACATTATTTTGAAAAAGTTCTTAAACTAAAAAGTACCTTTTTTACGATGAAGAAAATATAATATAAGTGACTTATAAAAAAAAGATAAAATGAACTTTAAACCAACTTATAGGGAGGTTTGAGTCCATTGGTCCATGCATCGATTCTCGTGTGTGACAAATTACATTTTTTTTCTTGCACAATAAAAAAAATTACATTTTTTGTTTCTTGCACAGTCCCGCTTCTTTTTATTTTAGGCAATACTTTCCCGCTAAAATTGCAGCAGGTATCAATTTGTTTTTTTATTTGTTTAATTCATACCACTTTGTTATTTTTTTATCCTTTTGTTGCTTATTCTCTTTTTTACTTTATGCCATTTAATTGATATATACATCATTCAGTTCTTATCCTCTTATTCCTTAGTTTCTATCTAATTCTTTTTTATCCATTTGTTCTTTATATCACCTATTATCTATCTTGTAAATTTGTTTATTTTCTTCACTATATATACTTGCATTTTTTCCCCAAATACAAAGAGATATGAATGAATTAATAATAGTATGAATTTCATAATGTTTATGATTTTTTTTTGAAACGAGGTGCATTATTAAATACAGACTAAACAAAGTAAGAAGATCCTATATCGATATAGGGGTGTATACAGGGAGGGTAAGAATTGGACCAATTATTGGGTTCGGATTCAGTCCACTTGGCTAACTCATGGGTTACCGTATTCTTCCTACGATTTACCTAAGTAATTGCAGAGTTAGGGTTCTGCTTCAAAAAGTTGACACAACACTTGATAATGGCTCCCCAAGGTTTACGAATCCAAGCTTTTGTCTTGACAACATTTACCACTACTTGACAATCCATTTCGAAGATTACGTTGTTCGCCTGATACTTCTCTGCCATATCCATGGCGATATTCAACCCCATAGCTTCCCCAAAATTTGCATTCTCCAACGCCAAATGAGACCGGGTTGCGGCTCCAACGGTGCTCCCATCCGACCGTCGAAGGGTGCCCCTTGGCGGTGGACTCCAGCGGTTGTTGTGGCCGCGACGCTCAGTCGGCGACGCTCGCATGATAGCATGATTTTGGAGGTTGAGGTTCTGATATTCGAGGAGCTGAGCAAGCGCGCGCTACTTTGCAGATATTAGTAGGAGGTAAGTCTTTTCCTTGAAAAATATAGAGGTTTCTGGAATACCAGATGCCATAGGATATAGCAATAATTTTTTCCATGCTCTCCTGATCTATAGTTTTAAACATGTTTTCAAACCAGTCGAAAACATTTATGAACTGGTAGTTGTGGAGGTTTATAGTGAGAGAGGATCCTAGCCAAACTTGTTTAGCTCAGTCACAACCTAAAAATACATGGTTAGAGGTTTCCACTTGGTTTTGACATCTCGGGCATAGAGGGTCACACATGATCCCTTTTTGGAAGAGATTACCTTTGACTGGTAAAGCCTCTTGAAGAATTCTCCAAGTAAGGTGAATGTGCTTAGGGGGCACATTTAAAGACCACAACATGCTCCATATATCATTTTTCCATCAGAACTACCTGCCACATTTGTGTCAGGAATCTCCCCCATGTCATGATTGCTTGGTAACCAGTCTTAACAGTGTAGTTCCCATCCATGGTTCCATCCCAAGTGAGAGTTTCCTCTTGGGTTCTGTCAATTATTTGGATGTTTAGGATTTTTTGTGCTTCTGTAGGGATAAACAACTCCTTTAAGAGGCTAGATAAAACATCAACACAAATTATAAACAGATAAGGGAATAAAGGGTCTCCTTGTCTAAGACCCCTTTGAGGGTGGAATTCTCTGGAAGGTTGACCATTGATAAGGATGGAGAAA
Organism: Trifolium subterraneum; assembly: GCA_951799995.1. Lineage (NCBI taxonomy): Eukaryota > Viridiplantae > Streptophyta > Magnoliopsida > Fabales > Fabaceae > Trifolium > Trifolium subterraneum. The sequence continues at coordinate 16,695,759 of OX637468.1, read as the reverse complement.
GTTACAGAGGTAACACATTTCATTATGGTCTGAACTATAGAGGCAAAAAAACCCATAGTAGTCAAGTTACATATGTCATTTACCTTGAGTTTTTCTGTGTGGGGAGGTTTGGGACTCTAAGTGGTGGACTTCTCTCTTTTGTGTATCCAAGAATCCTCTCATAAATCAATACTCTCACCATTCCCAATAGACCAATAGCATCACCTTTTAAGGATCCAACTAGCCTAAAGAATGCTTCTCCAGGTGGAGCTCATCTTCTGCTTGGATTTATCTTGTAAAAACAGGTCCTGAGGGAAGTACATAGCTTTTAGAATACTGGCGACCAGAGAGTTTGGTTGAGTAATAATTCTCCACCCTTGCTTGGCTAACAAAGCTTCATTGAAGACCCTTAAGTATCTGAACCGCATGCCACCATTTATTTTGTGCTTGCATATTTTCTTCCATTTAACCCAATGAATCTTTCTATGGTTAGTAGAGCTTCCCCACCAAAAATTGCAGATCAGCCTTTCTAGCTGCTCACATACCCTTGTTGCCTGTTGTTCCATGTGAAAATATCACCTTTGAAACCTAAATCCTGCAAACCACACAAGTTAAGAGTTTATCAGAATAGAGAAGTAATGTTATTTTCCAGAGGGTTTCCCCCATATTTTTCACCACTATTGAGGATGAGGTTAAAATCCCCAAACAGGAGCCAATTTCTATTAGTGTTGTTATTTGATAAATTTTTTATAAGTTCACAAGTCAGTATTGAGAATACCCATAGACACCAGTAGCTCTCCAGTTAGTAGAGTTAGTAAGGGTAGAAATTAAAACATCAATGTAGTTAAACTCCATATCTTTTATTTCAACTTGACAAGTACAATTATTCCAAAAAAGTAAGATACCCCCAGATCTACCCTTGTCCCTATTTATAGTACAATTAATAGCATGAAAGCTGTAAGTAGTAGCAAACTTAGCTTTGAACTTAGCAGTGAGATTATGTAGCTTTGTTTTCATGAGGAAAATGATATCAGGATGGTTGTTTGCAATGAGCTTTTGGAGGGTTCTCAATGTCTTAGGGTTGCCCAGTCCCTAACAGTTCCAAGATAAGAGTTTCATGGTTGTTGGCTGGCCTGGTATACAAGGCCTGCCATTGGTTGAAATGTGTTTGTGATGGGTGTTGCTGCCATCTTTAGTCTCTTTGCTTGATTACTTATATCCTTCTCAGTGGGGCTTGTAGATATAATTTGCTGAAAACCCCAATAAGCTCACCAATATGTTTTTGACCTTTCTCCTTCTCTACTGGTTGGGTTACCAAGGTTGGAGCTTTGTCCTGTAATTTTCCCATGTCCTTTGTCCACTGTTTTCCTGTTGCTTGCCATGCTCCTTCTGGTTCTGAGACTGTAATTTCATAGCAGCTAGTTGTGCTGATAGAGATGCAGGGATATGGGGCTGTAGTGTCCAAAATTTGGGGATTGAGAGGGGTTGTTGTAAAAAAAAATTGTCCTTTTGCTCCATCTTTCTCCATCCATATTGTGTAGAACGTATCCAAGGTCCCAACAGAGCCATAGTTTTCATGATCAATGCTTGATTTCTGCATAGATTTTCAGCATGTCCAATTAAACCACATCTAAAACACACTTGGGGTAGCTTCTCATACCTGAAATCCACCCAACATGTATCATCTGCAGGATTTGCAACATGAATTCCTGAGGGTAATGGTTGGTGAACATTGATGGCCACTTTGATCTTTATAATCATTTTCTTTCTCGGATACTCATAGAATTCAAAGGCTTCCACTTCACTCATCAAGGAGCCTAGGTGTTTTCCCATGGCCTTTGTTTTGCAGTGGGGTGGCAGCCCCGATAGTTGTATCCACACATGTGCATGGTCAAAATCCAATGTTCTTGGATCTGTTTCTCTGTCCCAAGGTTTTACAATCAGCCATGAGTTGCGGAAGATCTAAGGATTTCCCAATATTATACGATCTTGGTCAGCAACATTATCCATAAAGAATTGTAGAATCTTTCCTTCCAGGTCTTGGATCTTGAGCCTTGGAGGGGAACCCCAGATACTATCTAGTCCATTTTGGATGGAGCTCACATGAATAGGTTTGTCTGTGTAATTTTTCCCAAGATATTGCTTTGGCAAGCCTTAACACCTTCCTCAATGATTTGTTTTGGATAATAGCTAAAATTTGGGAAGCTGTGTTGTTGGTTTGCAGCGCTACTTTCAGGGATTTCCATATTAGCTGGTTGGTATGGTTGTTGAGGGCTCTTTGATTGAGGCTAGGGGGTTCTGTGATTTTGGTTGGATTAAGTGATGTGGTTGTAGGTGATGATGGTAGGTGTAGGGTAACTGGTTTGAGAGTTTGTGATGGTTCTTTCTTGGGAGTTCTGGTTATTTGTTTTTTGGTTTGAGGTTTGGATTGAACTCATGGTGATAAAATTTTACAGGTTGTGGGAGCAAAGCAGCAAGAAAGATGAGAGGTGGTGCAGAGAAGCACCAGACAAAAGCAGCAAAAGGTAAAGAAACACCACAAGGAAGGAAAGGAGGAGAGAAAAACGCTGAAAAGAAACCTGGTGGTTGTTGGTTTGAAAGTAGTGCTAGATCAGATGGATACTGTATAGTGAGAGTGGCTTCCACAAGGGAGATAACTACTATTCAGATTGTTTGAGGCTTCCACAAGGGAGAAAACTGCATGGGGATTTCAAACAAAACCAGAAGAGAAAGGTTCAGAAGATCAACAAGAAGAAGGATCTTGGAGCGTTCTTGATTATATTTTTATTTGTTACAAAATAAAAAGCCTCATATTGTTTATGATAAATTTGTATTTCAATATAAAAAAATTTATAGAAATATTTCACCAAACAAAATTGTAACTTTTAAAGGACTAATTAAGTTGAAAAAAGAAAATAAATACCAAACAACTTCAACTTTAAATTTCCTATTTTTAACTTTAATCTTAAAGTAACTTTGTAGACAAGGAAGAATCTGAAGGGGGAACATCCAATTTAAGTTTGACTGCACCAACAGCTTCGTGTAGCCTCTAATAACATCAACATACCAAAATTATATTTAGAATTAGACATATAATAATGATTGAGGGTAGGAGATTTTAAAGGAATTAATCCCTATTGACACTCAGAATCATCTTATGCATTTGATCCAAAGTTCATTCACATCCTCTTTGATTGTTCCTGCATTTTCAACTATGAGAATTGCAATTTGCTCAACTGCCATGGATGTTGAAGGGGAGCTCAAGTGTCTATCAGCATCCTTCATGCAAGATATAGCTTCGGAAGCATCATTGACACCATTCTGAAGCGTTTCACAATGCCTCATCAACAGTCTCATTAATAGAGTACAGTCCAGAAGAAGGAACACAAAACGATGACGGGTCAACGTCCATGCCGACATGAAAACTTTCCTCTCCAGCAATCTCAAATTATTTTCCATTTCTAGTATTGCCATGATCCACACCCTGACCAGTGATATTACTCGTTCCACACACAGCACGCCCATCATCATCCCAAGATAAAATATCATCGACGACATGCCTCTCACAAACTAAGGCTTGATCTTGGGCAGCTGAAACTACCCTGGAGCTCTCCGGATGGATATCAATAACAATCCGTTTCTCATTAGGTTCAACAGCAGTCTGGATACTTTCTTTATCGAGTAGCGTATTTAACTGTTTCTGAACTGAAACTGCCAACGACACGGCATGATCGCGAATTAAAGAATCAAAAGGTGGGCAATGCAGAATGGTATTTAGCGCCTGGCGATATTGCAATAAGCTGATAGACGGTAGAACAGATCCTCTACTTCGGCAGAAGCTAAGAACTTTCAAGATATGCTCACAGAGGTTGCCATCTTTTGCCCAACAACAATCACAGATGCTCAACATTGAACCAGGGTTCGATACAATATAAGCTTTATCTTGCTCATCTCCGTCTTCCACCTTAGCACACCCATCTTCCATTAATACATTGGTATCTGGAATCTTCAGTGCTTTGCGCCATGATGTCAAACCACTCATCCATTCGTTTTTCCAATATCGTGCAAAATCATCTTTATCTGAGCATTCATCAAGCCAAAAATAAGAATGGACTTTTGTACCTAGCTTGTCAACCAGCCAATCAGCACGCTGATAAACATTGATGTCTTTCTCATTCAACAACCTGATCTTTAGTTGGTTGTGGTACAACTCGATTGCTGCACAAGATTCCTGGCTAGAAAGCGGAAGAGTTCTAAGTGCATCAACCCATGCTCCTGCACCAGAGGGGAAAAATAAGTCTAATATGTACATAACTTCCAATAAATACTTCATGATATTGAATGAACAGACAAAACACAGGAAAAATCCAGCAAATATCATCATACAAGTTATGCAAAGTAAAGGCAACAGTAACACAAATAGTTAACAAGTATAAACTATTAATATTTAATAATTTTATATCAATTTAGAGAAGATTATGTCAATTTAAGTCTACAATAGAAAAACAATATTAAACAAAGCAAATATTATTATACAAGATATTACTAACCCATTCTGGGATACCAAGTGGCCTTGAAATAGTCCATAAAATTGGATTCATCAATGAAGTCCTCCACAAAATCGTCAAAGAGTGACATGGTTCCCTGACTGCGAGAAATTTTATCCATTATGCATCCAAGCCGTTTTGATATCTTTATTTGCATACCAGTTTCCAAGCGCTTTGTTATGTTTTTATGCCATAGATGTCGAACCCGCCAGAAACTTATTAATACTGAGCACTGAAACACATCCCTGAGAAATATGTGGAATATAAATACTTGTCAATCAATAAATTGCGACAAATTGAATTCCATTAAGTGATATAGAAAAGCACAAGGTCTCATAGTTCAGAATGTCAAATATATAGCTATATTGAATTTTGAACAAGTCATCAGCATTGTCATTGTCATAGAAGAAAAGTAGAAAACAAAGCAGCACAATATCTCATGACCAGATCAAGAAGAACCTATATTTAAAATATTAAGCACATTCCATTTCAACCATCTTTTTGAACAAAACTATATGCAAAAGATTCAAATTTTATAAATAGGCACCAATCATTAATGAAATTATCTAACTTAATCGATATATTGAACCCACCTGATTGCTAGGACATCATACTGTGGATCGTCTACTACGAAGCCAGCCAGCTTCCAAGTAGGATCTTTTGTGTGAACTCTATTATACAGAGCCCTCATCCATCGGTGTGCATCCAAACATGAAAACTTTGGTGTTATTATCCAAGCCACAGGAATAGCCTTCTTGTCTGAGTTGAATACTAGAAGACTATGAACAGGGTACTGCATAAATTACCAATGTGCTTGATGTTAGGATTTTTAAAACTCAATGAAAATTATATGTTTCTGGTTACTAAAATTCAACTGAGGAAGGTGCTAACAGACCTTTAATTTATTTGTACCGAATCTTGAATCGGATGCAACCAAACCACGATTCCCAAACCTTATCATTTGTTGCAATTGCCACTCAGTTTGAATGCCCAGAATGAATGGATCCGAATCAGAGAAATCTTCATAGAAGAAAACATTACTCTGGTGGCTTTCAACCCACATGTTGATACTAACAGAATCATCAGAATCTAGCTCATATGTAGAACGACGGATTGCCCTCTCTTGTCGTCGAACATAACGGTGAGTCAAGAGGTCATCACGGTTACATGGCCCACCTTGTTTCTTAACTGATTCATTGTGCCTCTCCATAATGGTCTCCACTGACACTCCGACATATAGAAGAGATAAAACCCGAAGTCGGAGATCTTCTGAAATATACGGGGCAAACTCAGCACGTGTTCCAGCAGCCTTTTTATCCTGTGGGCCGTGGCACGGCAAACCTTGTTTATCCACATGCTTATCATTGTTATATATGATCAGGGCAACAGAAGGTTCAGCTATGAGGCGTTTGACAATGAAACGACAGGTGCAACCTCTCTTGGTATTTGGTCGACCAGCGTTTTTCTTCTTTGGAACATATGTAGTACGACTTGGTCTTACAACTCCACCTTTTCTATGATCATCTGGACCAAAGGAACACCAATACCTACATGGAAATGGAATAAGAATCTACACTTGAACGGAATACAAGAACCAGATGATCGAATAAGAGATACCAAATGCGAAATAAAGACATTTACAACTTACAAAATATACTCTAGTATGCCATCAACCTTTTGCTTTAAAGGTGTTGATGGAGAACGTCGACGCCTTGCTTCAACATGAAATCTTGTAGGACATTCTTTATTATTAGATTCACCCCTGACAAAATCATCAACTCTGGCAAAGGGGATTAGAGCAACTCTATCTAATTTATCATGCCAACCTTCGACTTTTGACCAAACTAGTTCATCAGAAGAAATTTCCAAGGTGGGAGGATTTTGTACCGGAAGGGATAGGATTGCATCCCATCTGGCCATTGTGGATGAACGCTAAATGGAATTTTCCTGTATAAGATTTTAAAGGTGTTACCAATTGATTTAGCATTATTTTTATGGTGGTGGAATCTCCAAAGAATCCACAAGCAAAATTGAGGACAATGTAAATATGTGATTGCGACACTATTCTGATTAACTCAAACCACCAAAAACCCAACTTACAAAGGACGCACAATTTGAAGAAAACTTGATCAAATGATTTCATAGCTACAAATATTTTTTCAAGGAGAGCAAGGATATATATGTTAAGAGTCCCACATCGGATGACAGACGACTTGAAGATATGTTTATAAGTGGGGACAACCAGGGGGCGGATCCAGACATAAAATTCTCGTGTGGCCAAAATTTTAAAGAAACAATGAACTATTAACATAGCGCAGAACAACAGCCGTTACACTATATCTGGGTTAGCTTCCTTTAAAGTGCCTACCAACTCAAGAAATGGCCCCTTAAATAAAAAATAATGGGACTCGTCACTCCCTCTAAATGGCATGCCACACCTCAAAGGATACTTAGTTGCTATAAGGGATGTGTTAACACGTACACGATAATCGGCATTCATTTGCTTAGTTTGATTAACAAATGCAGCATTAATACTTTGGTTTGGGTTCATGACAGCATAACCCATATGCACACAATCAATATGACTATTGGAAGAAGTAGCATGATTAGCCAATCTTTGAGCATTTTTCCAGTCACCAAAACCATCTCCCACAAAGTGATCCCCCCAAATTTAGAGACATTTTTAAACAAAAAACATGGCAGACAAAATGTTAGATCCTTAGATTCACTATAATCAATCCAGTTATACAAATCAAACCAATTTTTACAAAACCGACGTCTATGTTCACCTTTAACAGTAAAATAATTTCTTCATCCTATAAAGAGAACAAGATCAAACAAAGAGGCTAAATTAACATTATCTTCATAAGCAATAAACTAAATTAACATTATCTTCATAAGCAATAAACTAAATTAACATTATCTTCATAAGCAATAAACTAACAAAGAGGCTAAATTAACAAGAACAAACAGAGAGGCTAAGAATTTCTTCATCATAAATTAACTCCTTTACAAAGCAAAAAATACAAAAGCTCAAAGCAATAACAAATTACCACCCTAAGCTAAAACTTAATGACAACAACTCCTTCACTAATCACTAGCAAACTCAAACCCTAAACTAGCAATTCCTTCACTAATGACTTGCAAACTCAACCCTAAACTAATTGGGGAAAATTTAATTAAAGAAGAGAAGAATTGACAATCACAAAGAAAAGAAAGGTAGAGGATTGATTCTCACTTGAATCTGATGAAGGAGAACTGGGGAAGGAGGAAGAAGGTGGAAGAACGGAGGACGGCCAGCGACGGTAGAGGTGGACTGGACCACCACTACGTATGTGTTGGCGGCAGCGGTGTATACTATAACTGCACTGTTGAAGAAATTCCTCAAAAATTGAACATCAAGTTTCTCTCTCCTTTAATTGAGTTCAGATTCTCTCAATTTCCAATTATTTTCATTTCTTTCATTACTATATAGTTTTGGAAATATAAATGCAAAAGTGTGACATTAAATGAGGTAAAATTACTTTTTTGCACCCTAAAATATTTAAAAACTTTGATAATAAAGGAATCGCGTGTGGCGTGGGCGTGAAAGAGGTGGACTTTTTATTTTCTGTTTGCCGTGTGTCTCCTTTATATTAAAAAAAAATTGAAAAATCCATCCACCACATGTGTCCGCCCATGGGACAATGGATCTTGGAGGAGGCCTTGATACCATCTTAAAACATTAGGTTGGGCCTAACTTAACCCCACAAAATCAACTTGTAAGGTGAGATTTACACTCACTTATAAATTCATGTTCAGTCAGGGATGAATCTAGACATTACATATTACTATATTAGTGAGCTAAACAATAAATGAAAGAAACTATGAACTATCAAATGTTTTGCACTTATTTCACACATCAAACATCAATGCAAAAAAAGTTTGTAATAAGACAACCAAGTGCAAACCATTAAAATATTGACATGTCATGAAGATACAACAAATTTTTGCATTAGTCGTTGATCACTCTTCAATAATAATCATTAAACATATTTCATTTGGAAAAATCAATGTAATTCTTTTAAGTAGAAATAATCATTATTAAGATAATTCCATGAGGCCCTAGTTTTTTAGAAATATGTCAAAAAAAATAAAAATGTTTTTGAGAAACATATTTGGTAGAGCACACAATACCTTTAAGATATATGCACCAAATGTCATGAACAAATATATCTACCAATAATCAATACTACCAAAAGCATAAGCTTTTATTTTGAAGGATAATGAATATGTTTTTGTCGCATTTTCCAGCAAGGTTAATTGCAGAAGTTTATTAAAGAATAACTTATTCAATTGGTTAATAAAATTCAGCTCTACAACCCCAATATGTAATAATATGTAAAGTGGACATGTTACACAACAATCTTGTGATATATCAACACTTGTGCATGCAAAGTATTAACAACTAGTAATACTATAAATTATATAGCAGGAATTGCAAATTACTGCTTCATGGTACATAGCCAATTCAACCAAAACAACAATTGAATAACAATTAGTTGATGTAATAATACAGCTTGAATTACAAATTATCAAATGTATTAGCTTTGAAATTCAACCAAAACAAGTCACAAGACAAGCTTAACAAAACAAATCACAGGACAAGCTTAACAAAACAAATTCACCCAATCAAAATACTTGAAATTTGATTTCACCAAAAGCAGATCAATTCAATCATAGACATTTCATCAACACAATAAACAGCAAAAAAAAACTTCTACTTCAAGTATATACTTTAAACAAAATCATAATAAACCAAAAAACACAAAAAAGCCTCATTTAGAGCAGAAGGAAAAGTTTATGTTTATCCCAAATAACAATAAACATCACAATGTTCATCGGAGAAACAATGGAAGAAGCTACAAACCTTTGTTAGTGGTGCAGATGATTGCGAGCAGAACGGCAAAGTGCGGCGGCCGGAAATGAAATAAGGCGGCTAGGAAAGGAAATCAGTATGTCTTCTTTTTTGTTTGCTTCTTTCGTTTCAAATATTAATCATAATAAAATTTGATTTTAGGGGATGTTAGGTCTCCAGTTATGAAAAGAGAATAATGCTAAAATTGATTTTAGCTGATATCAATTAATTGTGTGGATGTTTTTTCAGCTTACCCCCTCGTTTGTTAGTTTTACTACCTAGTACTAGTAGGAGTACTGCATTTTGACGGACCTGGCAGCACCAATGATTGCAAACGTTAAGCTAGATCAAGATTGTTCAATTAAAATCAGACAACTAATATTTTAAAGTTAAAATTATTACTATATTTTAAAAAACTAAAACTATATTAAAATCTTAGTCGTCTGATTATGAACAAAAAACTACCAATTGTTGAATGCACCTCTGTTAGAACAAAAATGGTTCTTAGAACAAACCCCAAAGAGCTTGATAAAGTTTTGATGATAACAAAGTATTAATATGCAATTGAGAACACTAATGATCTTAAATGAAAGTATGCAGTCAACAAAGAAGATAGAATCTGAGAAGCTCAAAGCAAATTATATACATCTGAAGCATTCAGAGGTTCTGAGAGAACCAAGTCTGAAGAAAACCTATCAGAAGCTACAAGAGTCTCAGAAGCAAGAAAAGTCTAAGAAGCAAGAAAAGTCTGTCAGAAGCAATTTAATTGTACTCTCAGAAGCTACACAAGAATGACAAAATATATTCATCTGATGGAATCAAGTCTAAGAGATATCTCCTTAAGATTAAAGTCTATACAATGACGAAATGGATGCTGCTCTTGGTCAGTCCAATAAGTCAAGAAAGGAGTATCAAGATAACGGTACAAAGTAACCTCTTCTGTGCAAAGGAACTATCTTCGAGAAACAAAGAAGTAGAAACAGTTTGCCATTTATGGAATAAGTTAAAATGGTCTAATATCTTTCAACGGACAAACTGATCTTCTACAACGATCATATTCAAACGTCTTTATTTCAATGTGCCTATAAATACAAGACATCTTTGAATTGATTAGACGTTGAATGATCAAACATTTCAAATAGCTTATACACGAAAGAACTGCATACAACAGAACAAAAAGAAAGTGTTCGTTCAATTCAAAGAACTCAATAGCAAATATTTAATTTGCACAAGACTTGAACTCAGAGATCTTCACTCCAACATCAAAGGTGTCTGTTTTGATAATTATTGTAAAAGAGTTAGTCTTAGGTGTACATTTGTAATCAATCTTATTTTATACAAGATTCAAAGTCTCTTGCTTTTGTGCTTGAGCAAATTAGAGTAAGTCTCTTGCTTGTGTGCTTGAGCATCTGTTGAAGTCTCTTGCTTGTGTGCTTGAGCAATTTGAAGTCTCTTGCTTGTGTGTTTGAACAAATAGTGTAAGTCTCTTGCTTGTGTGCTTGAGCATCAGTTGAAGTCTCTTGCTTGTGTGTTTGAGCAAATTGTGTAATCTTGTGTGATTATAGTGAACTCTCTTGTTAAAGAACAAGGGGACTTGAGTACTCTCAAGTTGTGAGGGGAACCAGTATAAAGCTTTGTGTATCTCTCTCTCTCACTCTTTCTCTAACTTGCTTCTGATTTTGTCTTTGAATTATCCGCTGCCAAAATTGACTCTAATAAATTTGTAAATCTTGAAGAAATTTTAAATCTACAAAACACAATTCAACCCTCCCTTCCTGTGTTTTTCACACCTTCAACCTCCACTCTTTTTGCGCCCTCTATATTTTCAATTTAGGTAATGAACGTTATTAAAATGCAAAATCGAAAGAAAAAATATTATTGCAACGTATCATGTGCACGGTGTTCGCATTTTAAAATATGAACTTGGTCGGTGGTCAAAAATTTGAATGCACTTATTTCGCACACCAAACATCAATGCAAAAAAATCCTGTAATAAGACATCCAAGTGCAGACCATTAAAATATTGACATGTCATTAAGATTCAACAAAATTTTGCATTAGTCGTTGATCACTCATCATAAATAATCATTTAACAGATATCATTTTGAAAACTCAATGTAAATCTTTTAAGTAGAAATAATCATTATTAAGATAACTCAATGAGGCCTTAGTTTTTTAGAAATATGCCAATAAAAATAAAAATGTTTCTAAGGAACATATTTGGTCGAGCACACAATACCTTTAAGATATATGCACCAAATATCATGAGCAAATATATCTACCAATAATCAATACTCCCAAAAGCTTAAGCTTTTATTTTGAAGGATAATGAATATATTTTTGTCGCATTTTCCAGCAAGGTTAATTGCAGAAGTTTATTAAAGAATAACTTATTCAATTGGTTAATAAAATTCAGCCCCACAACCCCGAATATGTAATAATATGTAAAGTGGACATGTTGCACAACAATCTTGTGATATATCAGCACCTGTGCATGCAAAGTATTAACAACTAGTAATACTATAAATTGCACAGTACTACTCCATGATACATAGCCAATTCAACCAAAAAAACAATTGAATAGCAATTAGTTGATGTAATAATACAACTTGAATTACAAATTATCAAATGTAATAGCTTTGAAATATAACTAAAACAAGTCACAAGACAAGCTTAACAAAACAAATCACAGGACAAGCTTAACAAAACAAATTCATCCAATCAAAACACTTGAAATTTGATCTCACCAAAAGCAGACCAATTCAATTCATAGACAGTTCATCAACGCAATAAACAGCAAAAAAAACTTCCACTTCAAGTATATACTTTAAACAAAATCATAATAACAAAGAAACGCAAAACAACAAGATTAGGTATAAACAAAAAAACACAAGCCCCATTTAAAGCAGAAGGAAAAGTTTATGTTCATACCAAATGTAACGACCCATTTTTATTAATATTTAATTTGTGTGATTTATTTAATTGTCATATTTGTTTTATTTTAATTAGCTTATGTGGCATTAGAAGTAAGGGTTGTGACTAGTATAGTAGTGTTTTTGAGAGGTGTAGTTTGTAAATGAGATATTGGGCTTTTTGATGAATTGGGCTTAGGAAGAGGTAAGACCTAGGTATAAAAGCTTAAGTTAGAAAGAGAAAGTCATTTTTCATGAATTTCTTGGTGTAGGAAGAAAGAGAAAGTGTGAAGAAAAGTGAGAAAGCTTAAGGAGGTGGAAGAACAAAGAGGAAGAAGGTTTGAGAGTAGATTTCTTGAAGAACTAGAGGTAATAGTATAGATATATATAGCTATTGAGTGATCAAGAGGGGGGAGAAATCACACTTCTCTTTACTCAAACCCTCTCACTCATTTTTCTTTGGGATTGGTATTTTCTATGAATCAAAAATTGAAACTTTTATATTGATTATGATTCATATATGTTAATTTATTCTTATTATTATAAATGATTAATGATGATGCTTATAACATGTTTAATAAGTATGAACGAGTATGTATGATGATGATGATGATGATGTGTTGGAAAGACATATATATATATATATATATATATATATATATATCTGTGTGTGTGTGTGTGTTTGTGAATGTATTATATACATGTATGTGAATGATATATGAGATGATGATTGCGTATTAACATGAGATGTGTTTATATACAAGAGATGTGAAATTATTCAATAGAGGTGATAATTATAGATGTGATGAGCATATGTTGGTGTATATGCATTCATGAAATCATTTATAGATGTGGTTGGACTTGTTCCACAAAATATAGATGTGAAATATGGATGTGCAATATAAATGTGAAGTGGATTTTGTATCCAATATAGATGTGACCCGGTACCACATGCATATCATGATGTTTAGGGGACATTGCATAAAGTTGACATTAGTTGCATTAGGAAGTTGTACCTTAATTGCAATATGTGCTAATTCTATGTTATATGTGAACTTGGAATGAGATGTGTTCTTATTATACTCTTATAATGATAAGTGATATATGTGAATTAATTGAGTAGAGTAGATATGTTGAATATGCTTGCGTATAGTGATTGAATTATTCGTTATACGTGTTTAGATAAATGCTAGTGTTTTCCTAGTATTTATTATTTTATCGGTTGTATATATCTAACTCTCTATTTTGTGTGTTTGCGGATCGTTGGGTGATCCAGATTCTCAGGTTGAGGATATTGTCCGTGATTAGGAGGCTTTGCACTCGTTCTCGTTTAGTGCAACTTTTGGTGAGAAGTTGGCTTGTCTACTCCTTTAGTTTCTTAGTAGTTGTGTCCCGTTTTGCTCTGATTAGTGTAACACCGAGTCGGGGAGTCTTTCGAACTTGTGTTATATCTAATTATGTCTTTTATAATTTGTTGTTGAGATTTGTATGAGGTTTTGATGCCAAACATTGATGTAAGGTGTGAGCTACTTAGATGTGCATGATCTTGAGACTTAGCTATTTATTATTATGATTATGATGGATATATATATATATGTTTGATTTCGCTTATGTTGTTGCCAATTTAATATGAGTATGCATGACAATGCTTGTGGAATGATGCTTCAATTTAGAAAAAATTTATACATGTGAAATCCTACTTGTTTTACTTGTTACCCACATAGTTGACAAATACAGGATTTGCAAAACACTCTTCAAATAAGTGCCCACCACCACAGTAAACACATGCCACTTCAGCTGCATCTGTTACCACTTTGACTGGCTCTGCGACAACTTCCGGCAAGGCAGGAGGTGTAAGCAGAGTCTTCTGGGCAACTTGTGCTGCAAGGGCAGTAGTTTCACTAACTTCATGTATACTAGCTGTCCTCTTAGCAGGAGCAGGGTTAGCTCTAGCTGTAGGCCACTGATATGTATTGGAAGTGATGCTCTCAATAAGTGCAAATTTATCCGTATAAGACTTGGAAAGTAGGGCTCCACCTAATGATGCATCCAACATATTTCTTGAATTAGGAATCAACCCATTATAAAATCTTTCCAGCTAAATACACACAGGAATCCCATGATGTGGACATTGTCTCAACATTTCTTTGTATCTTTCCCAAGCGTCAAACAGTGTCTCATCATCTCCTTGGCTGAATGAGGTAATGTCATTTCTAAGCTTGGCATTCTTGATAGAAGGAAAATACTTGGCTAGAAACTTCTCAGCAAGAGCATTCCAAGTAGCAATGGAATTAGACTCAAGTGAGTTAAGCCAACTTTTAGCTTTGTCCCTAAGAGAGTAGGGAAATAATCTGAGTCTGAAAGCGTCTTTAGGAACTCCAGGAATCTTGACATTACTTGCCACCTCCAGAAATTGCTTAAGGTGCAAGTGTCAGTTTGTAACATTTGGAACATCATTGGTTTAAATTCAAACTGAGCAGCAGTGATCTCTGGGCTGACAATCCCAGTGTTCATAGCATTTGGATTGAACACAATATAGTCTCTAATACTCCGGCCTCTATCATTGGCAATGCCTATTATGTCGGGCTCTGCCAAGACAACTTCAGGTTGATTTGGATCAGCCATATCTTCTTTAGTACTATATCCTTCCTAAGCTAAATTAACACTAATCTCAGTATTAGCTCTCTTATTTCTCCTTAGAATTTTGAATGTTCTCTCAATCTCAGGATCTAGTCTGTATTCTGGTGATATCAATCTATGCATGCACTATCAGTAGTACCTGTCTTGACACCACTTAGCACAAAACAGATTAAATCTCAAACAAGCTAAAAATTAAAAGTAAAATAAATGAAATTTCGGAACCGTGCAATCCCCGGCAACGGCGCCAAAAACGTGTTGCTTTCTTTCGTGTTTAGCATTTTTATGTGCAAGTATACACAGTCGCAATTGCAGCAAGTAATAAGAAAAGCATCGAACCCACAGAGATTGCTTAAGGGAACTTAATCTCATTCATCATACAATTAATCTTCAACTTATGAGTAAATAAAATAAAAGATATCATTTCAGGGTTTCAAATAAGAAAATAATAAAAAGAGTTTTGGAAATCAAGTTAAGAAAGTAGTTGGAACAATGATCCATTCAAATCCATAGTATGCTATGTGAGTGATGATAAGTGCTGTCAAGACTACTGCGAGCATGCTTGCCTTGTGGTGTATGTCTACAACGTTAGATTATGAAATGGGGGATAAGGTGGGTCCTATGTCTAGGTCACGCTTAATTCATTTCAGTTCAGAAAAACCTTGCTTGTTTAAAGTCCCACTATGGCTCTAAAGCTTATGTCTAAGTCATTAGATAAGAAGTATGTGTCCATCCTCTACTTAACCATATTAATCCTTTATTTCCATTTATTACTAGATGTCTCATAATAATAAACTTGTGCTTAAATCTAAGTTGATCAGTCAAAGATGCAAGCATATAACAATATAACAAAAGGACTAAAGAAGCATAAACAACACATCACGTTACATGAATAACATACTACTTCATTAAACTTCACATATTCCAACTATTAAGAGTTTAGCTCATGGTGAGCATACAAATATCAACAACTAGAAGGATAGATTCATACATCATAAAAGAAATGAAATATAAACCTACAAGCAATGCCACCAAAGGATGATGTCTCAACCTCCGATGAGCATAGACGGCTTGCCTCCGGTTATCGGACACGTGCAATGGTGCTTCTCCTCTCCACACTTGTGACGGCCGCTCTTGATCCTCAACTTAATTCAATGGAATGGATTGGATACTCTGAAATATAGGTTAAAACCCTTTATAAAGTGTCAGGTCTTGGATCATGGGCCTAGGAACACTTGAGAATATCAGCAGCCCAAAGAATAAGGCATATTCCATATTATCGATAATACTATGATAGTACAGTCCTTTGCTTTCTGGGATGGCTAGCTGTCTTTCCTCTTTTAGACAGGCGCGTACTTCTCCCAATACACACGCGTGTCACATTCTGATTGCATCTGATAAACCGACCTTCTGAATAGTACGGAACTGAGCGTCTTGACTCTTGATTATCATTCTTTGGCTCTGAGACTGTATTACTAAGCCTCATTGTCTGTCTTGACTCCAGTTGTCACTAGAACTAACTCTTTATATAGAGAATTACATGAAATCCTAAATACCTTAACTAGACTCAAGACTTTATAAAATGACTCAAAACAATAGTAGATCACCATATTGGCAGGGAATAATCCAAGTATCAAAGGCCTAAAATCCTCACAAATAGTGAGTTATCACTCACGCAGAGCAAGAAGCTGCCGCTACGCAAGGGGTCCGCTCTCACCTTCGTTGACAACGTCAACTCGTCAAGTAAGTTCACACTCTTACTATCTTTCTCACTTAAAAATGTCACTTTACTTTGTTTGATTTGAGTGTGTTAGTTCATGCATTTGGAAGTAGCTCAGAACCTCTGTTGATTGTTTTTGTATTTGTGATTGTGTTTGAGAAATTGCTTGCTAACATGTGTGTATTTGAGAACCTTTTCTTCTTCTTCGTTGTTTTCACTTGGTGATTGGGGTAATTTGGGGATTAAGGGTTTTGTTGGGGCTGAAGTGGGTGATGGAATTGGTGACAAGGGTACTGGTGCAGCAAGTTTACTTGACATATGTAAAACTATATATTTGCAAGTAAATGATTCTAGAAGATCATGCGTATGCCTCAAAATAGATGTATTTGTTGTAAAACTTGTATGTATTTGCTTCTATCATTTTACTTAATTTTCAGTGTATGTTATTTAGGTTGCATTTAATTCAATAGATTGTGCTTTATCTATGTGTGCATGTGATTTGAATTGAAGTTCACTAGGGCAGATGACAAAAGATAGATTCATGATAATTATATTATGATTGTAATTTGTGTCTTTTATGAAGGTCCCATTTGATAATTTTCCTTGATTTGTGTCACAACTAAGGTTCTATTCAAGAAAAAATAACTTTTACAGAGTGCTCTGCCCTTAGAATTGAAACATATGGCTCTCGAAAGATTTCTCATAACTGCAACATGTCTTAGTATTTGTTGTGTTAATTGGATGACCTTGGTTTTCTATTAGGATCTAAAATGTTACTGTAAGTGTGATTAGCCTCAAAATTGATAGCTTATTATTACCTTGATGATTTTCTACTTTTAATTTTTCAGGGACTTCTTGAAAACATGAGAGAGATGCTAGCTAGGTTTGGAAAATGGCGGAGGATTACTTAGGTTAATTAGTTTGTCTTGTTTTAATTAGTGTTATGAACATCATAATTCATATGGTTGCTTAGGTTAATTAGTTTGGAAATGGTTTGGGAACTTATTGTGAATGTTGTAGTAAGCTAAGCTTTGATATTACTAGCAATGAAGTTTGTTTTTGTCTTAGACACAAAATTGTCTTGCTTTGTTTGTTTTGTGAAGGGAGCGAGCCTCAAGTTATTTGTTTTTTGATAAGCAGGGAGCCTCATGTAATTTAATTGTACTTATTGGCCTTCCTTGTGCCTTTTTATCTTTAATATAATTTTGGCCTTTCGACCTTTGTATTATTTGCTACTACGTTTTAAGTTTCATATTAAGCTTCAGGTCACCACGTATTGAAAAAATACAATTTCCAGGTTGTATAACAAATTATTGAAACAGACCTGCTGGAAAAAAATTTAAATTGCTGCAGGTCGCAATTTTTTTTTTAAAAAGACATACAATAGCGCTTTTGCGATAAAGTGCTATTAAAGATAGGCAAAACGATAGCACTTTCGAACACAGGCGCTATTGAAATTATAGTGCTTTCCTTAAAAGCACTGTTAAAGCGTGTTTTCCAAAGCGTTCTGAATAGGTATACTATAGCGCTTTAATGTAAAAGCGCTTTAATAAAGATTTGTCATACAATATCACTTTAAAAAGTGCTATAATAGCAACAGACTTACAATAGCACCGGCTCCAATAGCACTTAAAAGTGCTATTAAAGCTAAAAAAAGTGCTATAGTAGTCTTTTTTGTGGTAGTGAGATAAATAATTTGTTGATAAAATTAGGAACACAAAAACAAAACAACACCGAAACCTATACCTAATAAAGAAAAAGTTGTAGCATCCATACATACCTTACAAAAATGCAGGAATTAGAAAACCACAAAACAAACTCAACAGGAACAATAGCAAAAGTGGTGTCGTTGTTTCGTTTTTGTTCTGCGGAGTTCTATTTTGGCAATCCCACCAATTATGTCTAATAACATTTTCTACCAATTGGACCTCACTCACTTATTTAGGTATAAAAAAAATTTGGATATCGGTCACGTTTTGCATCATTCTTTAAGCATAATTCTTTTTTTTATATAATAGTAGGAAGGTATAATAAAAAAAATTAGACCCTTTAAAATAATGGACCTTAGGCCATATTATCCATTGCTTTAGCTCAGGGCCAGGCCTGACTATCAATAATCCAACTGTACAGCCCATAAGTTTGTGGCTCTGATACCACAACATGTAATACCCTGATTTTTAACCACGAGATTGTATTTTTTTATACAACAACTAAATACTTGGAATAAAACATTCATTGTCATCCTTTTATTAAAATTTAAAACTGTAGTAAAATGTTTTCTTTAAAATTCTTTTCCAAATTTGATGATTAGAAGGGTAGTTGAACTAGTTGAGTTCTGGTTTGAACCAGAGCATGGACAAAAACTGAACAATTTTATTTGTTTTAATTTGATTTTCAAATTTGTTAGATCATTAATTTAATTTTTACACCCCTACCGATTGTCTCACCTTCTATAAAAAAAGAAAAAAAGAAAAAAAGAAATGTGTCTAATGTCATGGGGCGCACATCCCATATCTAAGAGGTGATTTATATATATATTTTTTAACAAACAAAAATGAGATATATTAAAACCGATGAGGAGCCCTTGCCGTCAGAGAAGAGATGTATAACGGCGAGGAGGTCAAAGAAGTGGTTGCGAAGAGAGGTCCTCCGTCCAGAAGTGGTGTTGAAAAGAAATAGGTTAACTCTATCTCATCGGTTGGTGATATATTATGTTGTAGTTCGATTAATTCTATGGACATTAAAAATTGCAATAAGCTTTTTTTTGAAGAAACAAGAACATGAGGTATCTTCTAAGGTTTGGAAAGGTGCTTTAAAATTGGGGGTGGAGGTGTCTGGTTTACATGGGAAAAACAATAAGTGGTATGGGGTTAGAGGTAACACGACAGAAGAATCCCTACAAGAGATTAAGGACAATGAAAAAAGAGATGAGCTAGAACGATTTAGAAGGGAGCAACAAAAATCAGTTGTTTAATGAAGATTGTTTCTTTGAATTTAAGAGGGTGGGCGATTCAGGAATCCGAAGGTTTATCAAGTGGATTGCTAACTATCTGGAATTCTGATGCTTTCAAATTATTTGGCAGTTTCTCTGGCAGCGGTTTCTTGGGTATTACGGTGGAACGAGAAGGTGTTATTATTAATATTGTTAACATTTACTCACCTTGTAATATCTCCGGAAAGAAAAAATTATGGGATGATTTATTGTCTTTCAAGCGACAAAGTGGAGGAGGGGAGTGGTGTATGGGAGGTGATTTTAACGTTGTTTTACACACGTACGAAAGAAAAGGTAGTAGTGCACATAGTAGACAAGGTGAAAGAACACTTTTTAACCGTTTTGTGGAAGAGATGGAGTTGATTGATGTCCAGGTGTTGGGTAAGAAATATTCTTGGTTCAGTGCCGATGGTAATTCTATGAGCCGACTTGATAGATTTTTGTTGTCAGATTGTTTCATTGTCTCACAAGGTATTTCAGGTCAATGGATTGGAGATCGTAATATATCTGACCATTGTCCTATTTGATTAATTGTTTCATTAGATAATTGGGGACCCAAACCGTTTAGAGTGATTAACGGGTGGTTGGAGTATCCTGAATTTTTAGCTTTTGTGGAGAAGTCTTGGAAGGGTTTTGATGTGCATGGAAAGAAAGCTTTTATCCTAAAAGAGAAGTTTAAACTCTCAAAAGATTGTTTGAGAAAGTGGAATAGAGAGGTATTCGGCTACTTGGATCTTAATATTGAAAAAACGGTGAAAGACTTAAACGATATCGAAGGTATGATGGGAGGAGATGATATGGAGCTGGAGCTTACTAGAAGGGAGGACTTAAACAAATTAAGATTTTTGGAGACAGATCATTTTAAGGAAAGTTTTTTGAAACAAAAATCAAGAATGCAGTGGGTTAAAGAAGGTGATTCTAACTCGCGTTTTTTTCATGAATCCTTTAAAGTAGACGAAGACGGAACCAATTGGTGGCTTTAAAGAACGGAGACCAATGGGTTCAAGGTGTGGAGGGGGTGAAGGGTTATGTGAAGAGCTATTTTGAGAACAATTTTCGTGAAAGATGGTAGAGCAGGCCGAATCTCAATGGGATTCAGTTTCAATCTTTATCAGAGGAGGACAATATGTTATTAATGGCACCTTTTTCTTTATAAGAAGTTAGAGAAGCGACTTGGAGCAGTGATGGAAACAAATGCCCAAGATCGGACGGTTTCAACTTCAACTTCCTAAAGGCTTGTTGGGATATTATTAAAGGCGACATTATGGAATTTTTAATCGAATTTCACGGTAGTGCTACGCTTCCAAAAGCGATCACTTCTTCTTTCTTTCCACTCATTCCTAAGAAAGATCATCCGCAGGCACTTTTAGATTACCGCCCTATTTGTTTGGTTTCCAGTTTGTACAAGATTTTGTCTAATGTTCTAACAGCAAGATTGAAGAAAGTTTTGGGCAAATTAATCTCGAAAGTTGAGTCGGCGTTTCTTTCGAACTGACAAATCTTAGACGATGTGTTAGTGGTGAATGAATTGTTAGCCTTGGCTAAACGTTGAAAGGATAAATGTTTGTTCTTTAAAGTTGACTTCGAAAGGGCATACGATAGGTGAATTGGAATTTTTTGGATTACATGTTGTCTCGTATGGGTTTTGCGGAATGATGGAGGCGTTGGATTCGAGCATGTGTTTTCTAGAGTTATATGTTTGTTCTGGTGAATGGAGTCCTACAGAGGAGTTCGTAGTCGGTAAAAGGTTAAGACAGGGTGATCCTCTTTCCCCATTTCTATTCTTGATTGTTGCAGAAGGCCTTACTAGTCTTATGAGAAAGGCGGTGGACAGTAGTTTGGTTCACGGTTATAAGGTTAGCAATAATATTCTCTTTCACACTCTTCAATTTTCCGATGATACTATTATAGTGGGTGAAGGGAATTGGAATAACCTGTGGACTATTAAAACTATTTTGAGGAGCTTTGAAATTGTGTCCCGTTTGAAGGTCAAATTTTTTAAAAGTAAATTATATGGCCTTAATCTTGATGATAATTTTATGCGAGCTTCTGTGTCTTTTTTGCATTGCAGGGTGGATTCCATCCCTTTTCGCTTTCTTGGAATACCGGTTGGCGCTAATCCGAGACGAAGGGCTACATGGTTACCTATTATAGATTCCATGAAAAGGAAACTTGGTGAGTGGAAATATTGTCAACTTTCCATAGGAGGACGAGTAACACTCATTAATTCCGTGTTATCTAGCTTACCACTTTATTTTTTCTCCTTTTATAAGGCACCAATATGTGTTTTAAAGGATTTGGTTTGCATCCAAAGAAATTTCTTGTGGGCTGGCGGTTTGGAGAGTAAAAAAATGTGTTAGGTTAGTTGGCACCGCATATGTCAACCAAAGGAGAAAGGTGAGCTGGGGATAAAACACTTAGAAATTTTCAATGCGTCACTTTTATGTAAATGGAAATGGCGATGTTTGCACGATAGAGAGGCTTCTTGGTTTGATTTATTGTTGTTTAGATATGGTTCTTTAGCAGCGAATTTTTTACACGGTGAAGGGAGTGTAGGCCTTAAAAATGCTTCACTATGGTGGCGAGACTTATGGAGGCTTGGTGCAGAGGATGTCGGCGGTTGGTTTGGTAATAACATTAATAGCATATTCGGCGATGGTAATGTTCTTAGCTTTTGGAAACAAAAATGGATAGGTACAACACCATTACGAATTTTATTTCCATCTTTGTACTTAAAAACAACTAATCATGATTGTGTAATCTCATATATGGGCACATGGGTTAATGACTTCTGGAACTGGAACCTTGAGTGGATAAAAGATTTAAATGCGACAAAAGCAAAAAATGCAGCTGATTTAGCGTTGATTTTGGAGCATATTTGGCCAAGAAGGGATGTGGGTGATAGGAGAAAATGGAAGCCAAATATGACTAGTTTTTTTCCTAGTGAAAACAACATATTGGGAGCTGATACACAGGGTTGGGATGGCGGATCTGTCAACGAATACGACGAAAGCTTTGAAATTTCTTTGGTCAAATAACGTTCTGTCGAAAGTAAGTATTTTTGGTTGGAGGGTTTTGATTGAAAGATTGCCAACAAAAGAAACTCTTTTAAGTAAAGGTGTCATAACTAGTGTGCATGATAGTTATTGTGTGTTATGTTCCAAAGAATTAGAAATCATCCATCATACTTTTTTCTCTTGCGAAGTAACAGAACATGTTTGGAGGTTCATCTTTAATTGGATGGGTAAACAGGTTATTCCATTTGTGGACATAGCCAACCATTTCTTGCTCTTTGGGGATTTAATAACAGGTAGGAAATGTAAGAGGTACCGACACATCATTTGGTTGGCCACGATTTGGTGCATATTCCGTAATCGAAACAATATCCTTCTCAGGGATGAAACAGTTAATGTCAAGTCTCTTGTGGATGAAATTATGTATATTTCTTGGTTTTGCTTTATAGGTCGGTTAGGGAGTAATAACAATATATCTTTTTCTGATTGGTGTAATAAGCCCTTAGAATGTTTTCTTGACATTTAATGTGTTTTGATTGTTGAATTGTAAGGGTTGAGTACCCCTTGTACTCCTTATAATTCAATTTTGCTTATAAAAAAAATGAGGAGCTCTTGCTAGCACAAGACGTGCTAGCAAGAACTACTAAAGTTTACAACTAAGTCAATACACAGAAACCAACAACTAAATCGATGCCCATACAAATGAGTGGGCTCGACCACCATATGTGAGTGTTAAAACCAAGATTTACATTGTGTGATTTTCTAATAATTGGTGAATGGAAGTCTCTGTAGCCTTGAAAACAACGGTTGTTCCGCTCGGTCCATATAACCGACATACAGCATAACCAAACAAGTTGTGAGAACGAGCGACGGACTCTCAAACTACCAGTAGAGTGAATAAACTGGAAAAAATGCTCTTGTAGTAGAATCGGGTCAGCTGTGGATATGCCAATCCATGACCGTACCAACCCCTATAAAGGGGCAAAAATGGGGCAGGCAAGAAACAAGTGATGAGCGGTTTCCAACCCACCACAACCCGTCACACAAAATTGAGAGTCTTGTGGAACATTTATATCCTTTATTGTGCGTTTTTTTAGAGGATAGTGTTAATGATCTCATCGTTAAAGTGTATCAGATTGCATTTTACCAATTTATAACTTGTAGAGGCAGATGCATTTTAATTGTAAAATCATTAAGATAATTCTCTAAAAGAAAATTCTCACGAGAGGTTCTCTTAGTGCAATTCAATTTATAACTATTATAAATATGAGTCATACTTAAGAGTGCCCCAGCGCACTTGTTAAACATGCCAAAAGAAAAAATAAAAAACAAAATTAATGATAAAAATATAACTTTTAACACTTTTAATGTATTGAATGCACACATTCTGAGACAAACATTCTTTTTTAATATATTTAATTAGTGTTCCGGGACAATGTTTAATCTACCTACCCATTAAATTAAACTACTAGACACAAATTGAAAAATTACATGAGATGTACAAACTATGTGAAAAAACCTCATCCATTCAAATATAAAATAGAATAACATATATATCTTAATTGGCATCTATCTCAATCAAACAATTACTTGTGCTTTGGAAATGTTTGTAGAACCATCATCTCAGCTGGCAAATTCGGACCACCATTGTTATATAGGCTCCTGCCATTCCTCACGGATGCTATATAAGATAAAGAATCCAATTCACTTCGATCATCCAATCCTCTAACTTGGAAGATTATTGGTCATCCACATGTGTATATATTGCTGGTGATGGTAGATTGGTAGGACCTTAAAATGTTGGCCACCCATTTGATGAGCATATATATATATATATATATATATAAAAGTAATTTTGTAGCCTTTATAAAATTACAAAGTTTTACTTTTTGTCTTCTTAAAAAAAGCACTTTTTTTTATCTATATAAATATCTATCTATATAGCGTGATTTAATTGTATGTATGTATAAATTACTTCTTTTACACTTTCGTTGTATAAATATTAAATTCACAAATTAAATATAATATAAAAGTAACAAAAATCTAGATATTAGACATTAAACTTTGAACTCATTCTTTTTTGGAAGAACATTTTATAATGTTTCAAGTTTATCTTTCAAAAAATATATATTGACTTATTCAAATCTTTACAATAACACATTTGTAAGGAATAAAAAGTGCAACTTTTTTATAGTGAAGAAAAGTTAAAATTAAAATTTTGTAAAGATTTTGTCCAATATTTTTTTTGTAAAGATGAAAACTATATTAATTAACCATGTTAACATTATCAATAAAATTATATTTTGAAAATACTCATCGAGATAAATTGAATAGTATCTTAAATGTTAACATTTGTTTTTATATATCAATAAAAAAAATGGTCAAAATAGATTTTATAAATAGTGCGCACAATTCTCAAACGACACTTCAAAATGGACGGATGGAGTAGTAATCTCTCTTTTCTCAATTTAATAAAAAAAAAAATTTTTATAAATAGTTATTGTGACTGTCATTCAATTTAATAAAATATTCCCTTTGTTTCTAATTATAAAAGTCTTTTCAAATTTTTTATTTTGTTCCTAAATAAGAAACTTTCTACATATTTTTATTACTCTTTTTTAAATATATATTTTTCATAGACAAAGTGACAATTATTACCAAAAACTACACACAATCGTAAGATTTGAGGTTCGAACTAGCTTGGATGAATATGTCAAGCCAAAAATTATTGATATTTATTTACTAGTTGAGCTAAATATTTTTGATCGACCTTTGTTTTTAAAATATATTCATTATAAATATTAGCATTTGAATAGGATTATAAAAAACTGACATTAAATACATTTATACACAATGAAAAATTTAATAATAGACGTTTACCGATTGTACAAAGTAATTATTATGTCAATTTTTCACATAAAAAAGGGTCAACTATTTCATGCGGTTAATACTACCCAGTATTAGTGGTTCAATCATTGATTTTAATTTAGTATTTAGAAAAATTCAACTAGAACAAAAACATTTATCTTATGTATTCTATAAATTTTTCGACCAAAATTAATCTGCGATAAAAGAGAGTGAAAATTTCATATCTATAACATAAAAAAGATGTCATAAAATCGAATAAATAGGATTGGTAGAGTATAACTAATTTGTATATTTGACCTTAACTTTTTTACATCTAGAATGAATATTTATTATGGATATGAAACCACCATATATACTTACTTGAAGGATACATATTTTCTCCAGTTAAATAGTGACGGCAGGTGAATCACAGTTGTGAAGATTTGACCAATATATTGTATTATATTTTGTAGTATTAAATTTAGATATTTAATTTCAATTAAATGGTACATATATAATAAACTGAACGCATGATTGCACCATTCCATAACCGCATATACATAATTGAACCAAAGATATTTTATCAACTTTAAGCTGAAAATGTGGCTATTATACAACCTTGATGAAATCCCACAAATAAATCAAATCCAAAAAATCAAATAATAAAAATATTTGTATTTGTCCCGTAAGTCTTAGCTCAACTGGCAAAAATGTTGAAATTGTTAGGCCGGGCGTCGTGAACCGGGTTCGAACCCGTGATCTCACAATTATTTGTGAGTTTAATTTCAGTGGATTACAAAACCAAAAAAAAAAAAAAAATTTGTATTTGGTAGCAGACACGAGAACCACGCCATTGCATGCCATTATTAATTATGCCTATAAAAATAGGCTTTTTCTAAAATGAAACAGTGGATCAAAATCGATAGTTGGATTGAAAGTTTATATTATATAGATCATGCATACAAATTTTTAAAAAAAATTGAAAATAATTTGATGTGTTATTGAGACCCACCAAGATTAACGGTTTTCAATAAAAATTCATAAACCGTAAATCTTTATGGTTGTCAATAACATATCAAATGATTTTCAATTTTTAAAAAAATTTGTATGAATGATCTATATGATATAAATTTTCAATCCAATAGTCAATTTTGTAAAATTCGTATTCGTTATAATTATATTAGCAAATGGTGCATGGTGCAAGACATGCAAGGCTGTTGCACCATAGAACTCGCCATAAAAATATACTACCTTATGTAAAATAATTAAATAAATTAATTTTATTATTAATTAAAAAAATATGAACGGAAAAATAAAAGTGTCTCATCTTAACATTTAAATACGAGTTAAATATGCTTTTAGTCCATGCATTTTATGAAATTATCAAGAATTGTCCCTACATTTTAAAAATGGTCAAAAAATCCCATAAGTTTTTCCGTTATTCAGAATGGTCCATTCCGTTTGTTTTTTCAAGGTCAGATAACAGAATGCTTATTAGTGGACCCCACCATTTTAATTTTATTCCCTACATTTTGCAAAATAGGCAAGAATGGTCCCTATATTTAAAAAATTATGAGATTTTTTTTGACCTTTTTTAAAATATAAAGACCATTTTTACCTATTTCGCAAAATGTAGGGACTAAAATTTAAATAATGAGTTCCACTAATAATCATTATGTTAGCTGATGTGAAAAAAATAGACGGAATGAACCATTCTTGATAACGCAAAAACTTATGAGATTTTTTTTACCATTTTTAAAATATAGGGACCATTCTTAACAATTTCGTAAAATTTAGGGATTAAAAACATATTTAACCCTTTAAATAAAAGTAACTTCATTCTTTTAATAAATAAATTAAAACGTCTAAAAAAACTAAACAAAAATTTAGTAATTTTTTTTTTAAACCAAAAGATGGAAGCTAATTAAGTGATATCCATCCCAAAATATATTATAAAAAGAAGGAAGAAAACAAGTACAATTGGAGGGGGGCAAACCAAACTCCATTAAGGAGTACAATATTCTTAGTTTGTTCTTAGCAAGACATTCACTAATAAACAAGCGGGGTTCATTCTAATCTATGGATTTGGATCGTCTTCAATTTTCTCTCATTTTTCTTAATCTAAGGGTTGAGAAATTATAAAGAATAAAAAGGAGAGAAAATCAACCATTGAATTAAGAAAAATGAGAAAACATGAGAGAACATTGAAGAGGATCCAAATCCCTAATACATAATGGAAGATAAGGACAGTCCATGATTAAGCATAAGGTCAACCACTTGATTACCTTCTCATCTATAGATGTGTGTAACAATAAAATTCATTTGACTTATGATGAACAAAACATTTTTCCATCTATTCCTTAATGCCCAAGAAACTTGTTTAGCAGTGTTATTAAAAGCTGAAACCACAGGAGAAGAATTTGATTCTAACCAAAGGTATCTCCAATTCCTCTGATAAACAATTTCAATGGCTCTACAAGCACCACTAAATACTGCAAAACAGGAAGATGCAACCCCTAAAGGCTCAGTAAATCCATAGAGAAAGTCAACTTCTTGATTCCTAAATATGCCTCCACATGAAGCAATACCATGATTACCGCAAGAATCACCATCAATATCACATTTTGTCCAATTTAACCAAGGTGGCTTCCAATGGATTTCTTTTGACATAGTTAAATGTATTATTATCAAATAGAATTGAAATAAGATTTGATATCAGTAAGATTTCCTACAATTTTATGTTAAATCTCAAAATTGAATTTTATATGTGTTTCCGGGGATCCAAAAATTTACTAAAGACGGAAAGAAGATCATACTCAAGGCGTTAGTCTATTGAAATTACTTATTAATTAAAGACGTTAATATGAAATATGTATTTAAGTAGAGTAAGATCCCGTTTGACCCTGCTTATTTTCTACTTTTTTATTTCTCCTTAAACGAAGTAGAGAAGTAAAAAATTGTATTTGACCCTATTTCTCTTTATTTTCTACTTATTTACTTTATTTCTCTACTTCTTTTACGGAGAAATAGGGTCAAACACAATTTTTTACTTCTCTACTTCGTTTAAGCAGAAGTATAAAAGTAGAAAATAAGCAGGGTCAAACAGAGCTTAAGATTCATACAACACTTTTAAAAAGTCATGCTGAAGTCTAAAAATGAAACTATAACAGTCAACAATCTATGTTTGCAGGGGCGAAGGGTGGTTCAAGTTTTTGGTAGCCTTGGTTACCCTATTTTTGAAAATTTCTTTGGTTTTTTTTTAATAAGTTAGTGTATGTAGGTAGATTTAGTTACTCTAAATAAGTTTATTTCTGAAAAATTAGTAGAAATATGAACGATAAAAAATTACATTTAATAGATAAATTTATTTTTCTTATTTTGACACTTCCATTCTCAATAATAACTACAATGTTTTATTAACAACAAAAATTGTCAAAATAAGATTTGTAAAAATATATTTTATTTTTACTTTATATTTGGCCTCCTCATAACATTTTGGCAGCTCGATATGGGGTGGAGATGGGGAGGTTGAGAGAGGGAGGCGAAGGTCTTCTTTGTGGAGGGAGATGGTGAAAATCCGGGATGGTGTAGAAGGAATAGGAGGAGGGTGGTTTAGGGAGAGTATAGTGAGACAGGTGGGCGATGGTTCAACGGCATTCTTTTGGACTGATCCCTGGTTCGGAGGCCGGCCTTTGTGTGAGAGGTTTTGGTGCTTGTTTGACCTAACGGGAAACAAGTCGAGTACGGTAGCTTAGATGTCTTCATTAGGGTGGGAGATTGGGGGGGGGGGGGGGGGAGCGGCGTGGGTCTGGCGGCGACAGTTGTGGGCGTCGAAGGAGGTGATGCTGGGGGAGTGTCAGACCTTACTTCTTACTTTACCTTTGCAGGCTCAAACTTCAGATGTGTGGTAGTGGCAGCCCTTACTTCTTACTTTACCTTTGCAGGCCCAGTTTTGTGTGTCTGGATGCGGAGGCGTCGAAACTAGAGGTGATCATATCCGAACCAATCCAAAAGTAAAACCGCAAACCGAACCAATCCAAACCGAAACCGCAAAAAACCGCATTTAGTTTAAACCGCACGGATAGTTTTTCATCTAAACCGCACGGTTTAATTTGGTTTGCGCTTTTCATTTTAGAAAACCAAACTAAACCGCAATACTTAACTTAACTCTATTAATTAATAGCAATCAACGTATTACCTACTCCAACTTAGCAAGCTCAACCCAAATTGAGTGCATAAAACAGTAGGCTGTGAAAACATATCATTTAACGCGATCCAAAACTATATTATTAATATTAGAAATAAGTTCTTATTTTATACAATTTCTGTATATGCATATTATATCATGTAAACAATAAATAAATTAAAATTCTCTATGTTTATTTGGTAACAAGTTGGTAATATCGTCATATTTTTTATATCGCGATAAACCGCACCAACCGAACCAATCCTAACCACGTTGGTTTGGTTTGGTTTGGATGACTTTTTAAAAACCAACCGAACCAAACCGAACCGCATGTATTTTTATCTTGCAGTTAAGATGACTTTTTGGCTCAAAACCGAACCGCACCGCGAGCACCCCTAGTCGAAACGGCTCAACATTTGTTCTTCACATGTGGCTCTTTTGGTTCCCTATGGTCGGCCGTTCGGTCTTGGATTGGCTTCTCGGCGGTGGACCCTTAGAATCCATCTGATCACTTTCTTCGGTTCATTCACTCAGCAGGTGGTCGCCGATTGCAGAGATTTTTTTGCAGCTTATTTGGCTTATTTGCATTTGGATTTTGTGGACAAAAAGAAACCATCGCCTTTTCAACCACTCAGGAAAATCATTATATCAATTGTTGGACAAGGTTAAATTCTACTCTCTTTGGTGGTTGAAGACGACAAACGCAAATCTAGTAACAAATTTACATATGGTGGTCGAGCCTTTTGTTGTGTTTGGGTATCGCCTAATGTGTATGATTATGATGTTCATATGTATGTTGTTTTTGTAAAACTTTTGTAGTCTCTATTGGTACTTCTTGGCTGATAAGACTACTCGGTCTACTAGCCTATTTTTTTATATATGATCCATTTTTGCTCGTTAAAAAAAAAAAATTCGAGTAGCTTCACCATTGTATCTTTGAAAATTTAATATTTTGAGCAATCCTAAGCTCATATCTCATACAAGATGTAGTAAGACTCTTAATGTACTCACTCATTCCCGATAACAGTGATTTAATAGCAAATGATTCAACAAATGAATAAATATATTATCTTTTTTTTTTAACAAGCGAAAATGGATCACATATATTAACAAATAGTCATTTCAGCACAAGGTGTACCAAAAAGACTAAAAAGTATACAAGGTAACAGTCATAAGAGTAACAAAAACATACAACCACATTAGTCAATTCCCAAACATAACAAAGGAGTCGACCACCAACTATGTAAGTTTGCACCTAAGGTTCCATTCGCCGTCTTCAACCACCAAAAAGAGTACAATTTGACTTTATCCAACATTTGAGGTACCGTTTGCGTTGTATTTCTGAAAAGCCGATTGTTTCTCTCAATCCATAATACCCACACACAAGCAAGTCAAATGAGCTGTAGGAACGACCGCCGTGCACGGCGCTCACCCAACACACCAACAAAATGGAGGAAATGATCAGATGGATTCTGATGATCCACCGAAGAGAAACCAATCCAGAGTCGAACCGCCGACCATAATGTGCCAAAAATCCCACAAGTGAAAAAAAGATGTTGAGCCGTCTCAATGTCTCCACACCCCGAGACACAGAAATGAGCTGAATAAATATATTATCTTAAAAATTAAATTAAGGGTTTGTTTATTTCAGCTTTAAAAAAATGAATTTTTTCTTTGTATTTTTTAAAATAGATTTTGTAAAACCGTTTTTCAAAATATTACAAGTTTTTTGTATTTGTTTTTTCTAAATTGAAACACTAATTTTGATATCATATAACATAAATATATATTATTGAAGTTCAAAACATAGTCAAAATCGTCATTTTTTCAAAAATGATTTTTGTGAAAATATATTTGAAATAACTTCAAAATGAAGTGATTTTTTGAAATTTTGATATCCAAATTTTTTTCAAAAAAATGATGAAATACCTAAAATAATATTTTAAGAATCACTATTCAAACAAAATTTTCATTTTAAACTTTTATAAAAAATTTCTTTGTAATATTTTTTTATACAAAATTTTCTAACACATCAAATCTATTTTAAAAAAAAAATCCAAAACACATACAAAATCAGCTGACAAGCTAAGTTGAAATCTTAACACATATAAACACATGTTAAATTACATATATCACATAAAAAAAGACTCTTATCAATAAGCATGATGAATGTGCTCCTCCAATTCATAACTTGTTTCAAAATGGGTTTGCATTTGCCAAAAACCAAGAGCATGGAGTTTCTAACTAACCTCTTCACTATTCTACTCTTCTTAACCCCTGCATTCTCTTCCACCCAATATCTTGGAAACAATCGTAAGATATTCCCAAAACAAGAAACAGTTACCTCGTACGCTGTCGTCTTTGATGCTGGTAGCACCGGTAGCCGTGTTCATGTCTACCATTTTGATCAGAACTTAGATCTTCTTCACATTGGCAATGATGTTGAATTTTATAATAAGGTTATTATTATATACATCTTGCTTTTCTTCAATTCATTTATTTCATAACAACAAATACTCCCTCCGGTCACTATTATAAGCAAATTTGACTTTTTGGTACATTTGAAAAAGTGATGTGTTAAGTTCACAATATGAACTACGTACATCACTTTTCCAATGTTTCCAAAAAAGTCAAATTTGCTTATAATAGTGATCGGAAGGAGTAAGTAATAATATAGTATCTTTTTTACACCAGAATTGGTCTAAACGGAGCTGTTGAATTATCGACATATTTTTTATAACAAAATAATCAACAAAATTGAATGATAGAAAATAAAATAGTAGTTAATACTAGTATCCAATTTTTAGCATCTTTAACAATTAAAATTTAAAAGCAAAATCTACAAAAAAAAGTAGTCAATATATACATGTATAGATATAATCTTGATATATTGTGTGTGTTTTTGTTTTTGTAGACAACACCCGGTTTAAGTGCTTATGCAGATAATCCGAAGCAAGCAGCAGAATCTCTGATTCCACTTTTAGAGCAAGCAGAAAATGTGGTTCCTGTGAATCAGCAGCCCAAAACACCTGTTAGGCTTGGGGTGAGTTTTCCGCATATGAATTCACCGCAGTTAAATAAGCACACAGTTTTATGCGTAGTAATACATCTCGTCCATTTATTTAAGATCAGACGGTCAGATTCTAAATAAAGTTTTATAAGCAAAATAATCTCAACTATTCATCATAAATCGAATGGCATGCATTGGTTACAACAGAGTGTTATAACTGTGGGAAGTACACTTCCGAGTTTTTCTACACATAATAATTAGAGATAAATTATATAAAAAATTTATAATTTTAAGAAAATTTTCAAATGTGCGATTAAATCGTTCACCGGTACAAAGTGTTAATTTTGCTCAATAATTATGATTTCTCTAATAATAAAATATATATAAGCAACTTATTACCAAAAAAAGAAGTATAAAAACTTTGTCATTTGAAATTGAAATATATATGATAATGCAGGCAACGGCAGGTTTAAGGCTTTTGGATGGGAATTCTTCGGAATTGATATTGGAAGCGGTAATGATGAGCTTAATTTCTTATATAGTTCAATATTTATTTTAACATATTTTCGAATTCAATGTTTAAAGATTTTATTTCAATATCTTAGGTTTCAAATTTGCTTAGCAACAGAAGCACTTTTAACGTTCAATCTGATGCGGTAGGAATTATTGATGGAACTCAAGAAGGTTCTTATTTGTGGGTATGATATACATTAAACTTTTGTTTATATTTATTTTTTAAATATATATTTGTGAATACATAGACAAATTAATACTTAAAATTGTAAGCTAAAATTAATTGCTTATTGATGTATGATTGTTTTTCAACTGTTTCAAGACTTGTTTTTGGCCTTTTAACATTTCTTATGCTAGCTTGGGTTGATTTCTAATAATATATTATATACTGTATGTCTCTTCAAAATAAAAATAGATGAATTAATCCTTAATTGTAAGTATATATTGGTTAATATATATATAGTCTTGATTTATGTAAATTGATAAATACATTTTTAATATGAGAAATGTTATTTAAACATAAAAAAAAGGGACATCTCTACAATATTAAGGGGGAGTCACGTGTATATAATCGGGAAGTTCTTCAACACATTTGGTTAATGCCTCATTAACCAAATGTGTTGAAGAACTCTCTGGTTATATACACGTGACTTCCCTTGATGTTGTAGGCATAAAATCTTTCAAACTTGAAAAAATATTTACTTTTAACTTTGTTTTAACATTATCATCCACAAACAATCAAAAGGTGTCCCATATATAACTTTTCGTAAACAAATAGTTGAGGAGTTGGAGATCAAATTTGGTTAATGTTAGTTAACCAAATGTGTTGAAGAACTCCCCGATTATATACACGTAACTCCTCTTAATGTTGTTGAGATGTCCCATTTTGATGTTTAAATAACATTTATCTTTTAATATTTATTAATCTGAGTGCAGTTTTTGCTAAGGGACACATGTGTGACACATGTGGTTGGCAAGACTTTCGATGAAACCATTATCTAATTTATCTTGAATTAGTGGCTGTTGTTGGTCCAGAAGTAATCCTTATGTTTTTTTAAGTATCATTTTGGACCACTATATATATATATATATGTATATATATTAATATATAATTTTGATCATAATATTTTTAATTATATATAATTAAAAATTATGAAAATCTTATATTTTAAATTTGTTGAGACAAATTGAACAATATCCTATATATTATCATTTGTTTTTATATATTAAAAAAAATTATGGTCAAAATATATGTAGAGACTGAAATTTAAATTCCGATAATTCCACTTTTCTAGCTTAAAAATAAAGTTTTTAACGACTAAACTATTAGACAAAATCAATTATGATAAAAATATATAGATAATTTCAGTAATGCACATGATCAAATTATCACATTTAAAAAGGAATAAAAGGAGTATAAAACATTGATTTTGTCTGAAGCCCCCTGCATGCCATGATGAGTCATCTATAATTGTTGGATGTTTGTCTCTGTACATCAAATAGTTTAATAATAACTTTTTATAATTCTTATTATTTTATATTAGTTTTTTATACTATTTTGTATGTTTCAAATATATCTTATTTTTGTATGTTTCAAATATATCTTATCATTGTTTTTTTTAAGAGGTAAAAATGTTATATATATATATATATATATATATATATATCAAAATAATTCCTTTTGTACAAGGTGTGCTAAAGAGACTACCAAAGATCACACAATGTCAAAAAGGAGTAAAAATATGAAAATTAATCGATTATGCCCAAATATGTAAAAAGGTTGGACCACCACATATGATGGTTTGAAACTAGATTCGTATTCGTTGTCTTCAACCATCGATAGGAAAAAAGTTTGACCTTGTTTAACAATTGAAGTAGGGTCGTCTTAGACTCTTAGTGTTTCTGAAGAGTCACTGATTTCTTTCATTCCATATAATCCAAACACATAAGAGTCAAATAAGTTGCAAAAAAAAAGAAAACGTCATGCTCGAAGTCCGCCTGAAGCATAAGTAAACTGAATAAAGTGGTCGGACAAATGATTAAAACCCACCGACAATTGCCAATATTGTATGGGATATATATTGTTATTTTGAAATGTTTATTTATGGGATATATATTGTATGTTATATTTTGCCATATTTTACTATGTCTTTATAATAATTAGCATTAATACAATTTTTACAACTTTTATTTGAATATCTAAAAACCATTTCAAATAATAATATTTAATTACATTAGATCGATCTGTGCTTCTTTTTTTTTTTTTGGTACAAAAAGAGGGGCAAGGCCCCAAAGAAGAACTTAAGTAACTAATCGAACATTCCGGGGCATGCAAGTGCCGGAGAAGTCATAAAAAAGGAGACTTTGAAGCTCTCTAGGAGGTGTCTCCAAAACATGCAAATCAAAAGAGTTTAATGTTAGACTATAATTAGCTAACCAATCAGCTGATTTGTTTCCTTCGCGCCAAGTGTGATTAATCTGGACATCCCAATTCATGTTGATAAGATCACGAATACGTTTAAGCAAGGTAGGAATATTCCCGTTGACGTTGCAGTTTCCTGTTACCATTTCAACTAACACCTTTGAATCACTTTCCACTTGAAGATGAGTAATTCCTTGTCTTCTAGCCAAATCTATTCCGATGTACATGCCCCACATCTCAGCATGGAGAGCATCATAGGAGCCAATTTTACGGGCAAAACTACTTATACATATACCATTGTTGTCTCGAAGAAGACCGCCACACCCTGAAAGATTGATTGAACTTTTATGAGCACCATCACAATTGAGTTTGATCCATCCTTCTCGAGGCTGCTTCCAGCTTATAAAAACAGTATCCTTTTGTTGAGGCCAACCATTCAAATGAGTCTGCTCGCATCTATCAATTTCCATTGCCATCTTAAGAATCACATGAGTTGGGTTGTTGGGACGTCGGAAATCATCTTCAAAAATACTCTTGTTTCTCCACATCCACAAGTACCAGCACGCTACCATGAAAATAGTCTGCCATTCTTTATTGTGAGCTCTCGTCATATTATCAAAAATCCAGTCCCTGCAAGTTAAAGAAAAGAAATTAGTAATGTGATTAGATGCCACTAATCTTATCCAAATTTGGGTTGCATGTATGCAGTCCCTCAAAACATGGATGTTTGTTTCATCTTCATTCCCACACATAGGACATGTGGGTGAAATTCCACTTCTCCATTTGCTTCTTCGATAGTTCGTTAAAAGACGCTCATGAGCAGCAATCCACATAAAGGTTTGAATTCTATGAGGTCCTTTCCAACTCCATAAACTTTTCCATTTTCCATCAATTGAAGGGTAGTCCCCCTGTTGAAGATTATAGGCACTTTGAACCGTAAAATGGAGGGTGTTGGTTCCACTCCACCCTAAGGAATCTACACCATCTGTATCCTTCGGTGCTGGTATAGCCACCAATTGGTTCACTATAGTAAGCGGAAGATTAACAGTTAGAAAGTTGATATCCCATTCTCCCGTGTCCGTCAGTGTATCTTTCACAGTAAGTGTTGTATCAACAATTTGTTGAGTGGAGTGATTTATAAGTGAGTGACCATTAGTCATCCATTTATCGAGCCAGAAGTTTACTTGTTGACCATTTCCCATTTGCCAAATTGTGTGACTCCGGAACTGGTCCCCAATTCCAGCTAAGGCTTTCCAAAGAGGTGAATCATAAGGCTTGGCGTTGATAGACACTCGAAGATCAGTGTTCCTACCATACTTATTATAAAGAACCTTACACCAAAGATCATCTGGACAGTTGATCATGTTCCAAAGAGTTTTCATAAGGAAAGCTTCATTCATTTGGTGAGGTCTCTTGATGGCAAGCCCTCCCTCAACTTTAGGCAAACAACAAACCTCCCAACTGATCAAATGGGGTTTCCGAGTTTGGTCAGTATCGCCCCACAGGAAGCCTCTTTGAGTTTTTTCAATCTCATCACATAAAGTCTTTGGGAGCTTTGCATACTGCATGTGGTAGTATGGAATAGAGCTAAGAACGGACTTTGAGAGGGTAAGTCTTCCGGCCATGCTAAGACACTGATGTTTCCACCCACTCAATCTATTTTGAATTTTCTCAAGAATATAATTGAATTTTCCTCTAGTAGACCTCCCTGGATCAATGTTGGCTCCCAAATATTTGCCCAAATTGACAACTGGTGTGTAACCTGTATGCTGGACAATATCACTTTTGAGTTGTTGATCGACGTTCTTGGAGAAGAAAATTTGTGTCTTTTGGTTGTTAATCTTTTGACCTGAAGCTTCACAAAAAAGATCCAAACAGTGCATGATGCAATGAGCCTGCTCAATAGATGCCTCTGCAAAAAGAAGAAGATCATCAGCAAATAAAAGATGGGAAATTTGCGGTCCCATTCTACCTGCACGCATAGGTTTCCAATAGTTAGCATCCACCTGGTCTGCAATAATATGAGATAGACGGTCCATACAAATGACAAAAAGATAAGGAGACAAAGGGTCCCCCTGTCGTATGCCTCTCGTAGGAGTTAAAATTTCAGTTTTATCGCCATTCCATAAAATTTTATAAGAAGGGGAAGTGATGCAATGATGTATAATATTAATAAGTTCATGAGGAAACTTACAATCAGCCAAACATTTTTCTACAAAATTCCAATTGAGACGGTCATATGCTTTTTCAAGATCAATCTTAATGGACATAAACATTTTGTTACCTTTCATCCTAGCCATAGAGTGTACCATCTCTTGAGCCACAATAATATTATGATGAATAGTACGACCCGGAATAAAACTAGATTGATAAGGAGAGATGATACCATTCAAGAAAGGCTTGATTCTATTTACGATGACTTTAGTAATAATTTTATAAACAACATTACATAAAGCAATAGGACGAAATTGAGAAACAAACTCAGGTTTTTCCACTTTAGGAATCAAAACAAGCAGAGTATTATTAATAGAAGAAATAAGTGAAGGGTTAGACCACACCTGATTCACATAATGATAAACAGAGTCAGCAACGATATTCCAGTTTTGTTGGAAAAAAAATGCGGGGTATCCATCCTCACCTGGGGCCTTGTGAGGCCCCATATTAAACAGAGCTTCAATCAGAAGATTATCGGTATAAGATTGTTATAAGGGAATTAAAAAATCAAATAAGAATAGTTTCTTGTTTTTTCTGTGAATACGAAGGGGATGTCAGTCACAGTAAATTAAAATACGCAGCACCGCCAGTGAAGGAAGTCGAAGCATCAAATTATAGCAAATATGACGACAATTGCGTATTAGAGGGTTCTTGAATAGGGGGAAACATGAATGTAAATGTGCAGCAAATTGGCGAAAATGCATAGGTTGTCGAAGTAGCGCATACTTTAGACTCAGGCAAATTAGTGTAGTTAATGATACTTTGATTGGAAATAGTGGAGAGATTAATCACTTGCCTATAATTGCGGCCGGTGATTTTCAAGGAAATAACGCGTGCGACTTTGTGACTAGGCATGGCAACGGGGCGGGGGTGGATTTTGCCATCTCCAAACTCAAACCCATAAAGTTCGGATTTCCCCAAACCCATCTCAATTCCATGCGGGGATAAAAAGTATAACCTCAAACCCCTACCCAATGGGGTTCGGGTATCCCCGTTACGCCTCTTTCTAATTTTAAAGAGGTAAAATCTAATTTTAACATAAGCGGGGCGGGTTTGGGGACGGGTTCGGGCTGGGTATCAATGTCCCTGTTACCCGCCCCAAACCCATCTTTTGAAATCGAGGAAAACCCATACCCAAACCCAGTCAACTCGGGTTTCTCCCGTCAAAGCGGGTAGAGTTTGGGCGGGTATCATCGGATATGGGTTTTATTGTCATGCCTATTTGTGACTGATTATGTCGTGAATGCGAATGATTTCCTACCCCCACGTGAGTTTAAAAATCAAGCAGTTTCCGAGAAGAATTTAAATGCTCTTGATGGCAGGCAACACTTTCCATCTAGGATTGAAGGATTAGAGGCAAGCTACAATGTGGGATAGATAGCTCAACTGATTAAGTTAGATGAACTAAGGGTTAAGGAGTTGGAGGTCCAGGGTTCAAGTCTTAGCAAAGATAAAAACTAACATAACATTGTACTATGCTAACAATTTGTCATTCATAAAAAAAACAAAAAAAATAGAGACAAGCTACAATTGAGTTTCAACAACTGGGAATTTTCTTAAAGTTAAAACGCGCTTCTAAAAGGTTACAACTAGCGTTTTCTATAGTTTGGACCAAGAAAGTGAGATCATTGATCAATGGGCTCAAATCTCTAGTAGGCCACCTAGATTTTTAGCCCAATTGGAGATTGTTTTGAGAGAGGTTTAAATGGGAAAAAAGGTCGCAATTTGGACAAACATAAGTTCTCGAGAGAACTATGACGAGGACCTCTAAAAAGTAAGTAGAACTTGGGAGATGGGTAAGCAGTTCGAACATTACGCAGAATTGGAGCATAAAGTTCTTCAAAATCTATCTAAACTCCGACGAAGCACAAGGAAAAGAACTACCCCAAAGCGTTATAAATAATTTTTCTTTGAACTTTCATTTATTCGGTGTTTTCAGGTGTTGCTCTCCTTCTAAGGCATTGTAGTGATTTTAATTTTTGCGATTTTCTTTAGTGTATCTTGGTGATTTTGTTCGGAGTTATTTTAAGTGTTGTCTAGGGGGTTTTTTGCATTTTCTTTGTATGTGTGAGGATGAATTTTGTCTTTTACGGTTATTTTTTTATAGAAAGTAGTGAACCAATTTTTTTGATGGTGGACACCCATCCATCCAATCTACAACCCTTCTCTCTTCTACTTTTCTCCTCTCTCCTTATTTTGCTCCTTAGAAAGTAGTTTGATTGTATGTACATGTATCACTACTCTTTGAAGACTGCTTTTCTAACCTTGCAACATTTGTGTAGGTGACAATTAACTATGTTCTGGGAAAGTTGGGAAAAGAATTTTCTGAGACAGTGGCAGTAGCTGATCTTGGAGGTGGATCAGTTCAAATGGTATATGCAATTTCAAGAAACCAAGCAAGAAAAGCTCCAAAAGTACCTAAGGGAGAGGATCCATACATAAAAAAAATTGTACTTAAAGGACATAAATATTACCTCTATGTTCACAGGTTTTCTTCTTATATTCTTGATATAAATTGCAAGTCTTAAAAAATGTTTGGATATTTATCTTGCTACTAATGTTTATTTCTTTCAGTTACTTGCGCTTTGGCAAAGAAGCATCTCGTGCAGAAATTTTGAAGGTCACTAATGGTTCTCCTAATCCTTGCATTTTAGCCGGCTATGATGGTAAAACACACAACTTTATTCTTTTACACGAAATTAGATTATCTACCTTCAAATTTCGTATATTTTTTAGAGGAGGAGTCCGTTGACTCCAGGAGTAAGTCTCCATTGACTTACTCCGCTTAATAACTCAATATCGACATTATATTACTTCAATCCAACCGTTGAATTCAAAGATCTCATTGAGTAGATCAACTCCACAAATTTTTATAAAAAATCAAAACCGTTTGATACTTTTTCTAATAACTTCAATTGAATGTGCGACAAACTTTTAAAACAACCGTTGAATTTCAATAGTCTGAATATATAACTACATTTTTTGAATTTTTATAAAAATTTGTAGAGTTGATCTACTGAATGAGATATTTGAATTCAACGATTGGATTGAAGAAATATAATGCTGATATTAAGTTATTAAGCGGAGTAAGTCAATGGAAACTTACTCCTGGAGTCAACGGATCCCTCCTCTATTTTTATATTCACACTATATCTAAGGTGTTTTTGGTCTTTTCCATACCTCACATAGTATAACATGTATAGAACTCAAATCATTCTTATACTCCCTCCGTCCCAAATTGATTGACACAGTTGACTGTTTTACGCATGCCGATGCATAACTTTGACGATTAGTATTTTTAATTGTATTATAGTAAAAATTATAAAAATTTGATATTTTAAAAATACTCATCGAGACGAATCCAACAACATCTTATATGCTAATATTTATTTTTATTTATTAGTAGAAAAATATGGTCAAAACAATATGTGTGAATAGTGAATATAGTCAAATGTGGCAATGAAAATGGGACGGAGGGAGTAATTAATAACATGGATCTCTTTTATTCTTCAAAGGGACTTATACATATTCAGGAGAGGAGTATAAGGCCTATGCCCCAGCTTCTGGCTCCAGCTTTGACAAATGTAGAGAGATCATTCGTAAGGCCCTTAAAGTGAATCATTCATGTCCCTATTCAAGTTGCACTTTTAATGGAGTATGGAGTGGTGGAGGAGGAAGAGGACAGAGAACTCTTTACACTACTTCCTCATTTTATTATGTGCCTGAAAATGTATGTATCTACTGTTCATTCAATACAAAAAGAGCTTATTTTTAAAAAAATAATTTTGAGTCAAATAATTTTTATTTTTAGTCCTTATCAAAATTTCAGCAAATTTTGATCCTTAAAATATTTCCTGTCATGATTTTTTGTCTCTGATTTTCAGTCAACTCATGGCACACTTTATATTTTTTTTAACAAATTTGTGTAGTCATATTTATAATATTATAAGAATCTTTCTAAAACAATTTATGATTTTTTAACAAAAGATAAATTAAATATAATATTTTAAGCGCTAAGAACTTAAAAAATTATATTTAATTCATCTATTATTAAAAAAAAGTAATCTTTTAGCAAGAGTTGTTTCTATAATGTATAAACATATCCGCAAAACATAATTCAAAATTTTGAAGGATACATATATGTTGACTTAAAGATAGGGATCAAAAGTCATGATAGAAAATATTTTGGGGACCAAAACTTGTTGAAATTTTTTATAGAGACTAAAAATGAAATTTTAAATATTTATAGGATATAAACTTATTTAACCCTGATATTTTTTATCAATTATTCAAAATAATTTTTATTTAATTATCATTATGTAAACAATTGAAAATTAAAACAATGTCCTCAACAACAACTAAAAACGTAGTGGTGACATTTACTCTTCACAAAATCTAAACTAATTTCTAAGCAAAAATTCCATGAATATTATAATTTGTGCCTCATTATATAATGTTTATATATTTGTATATATATATATATAGATTGGTATTATTGAGGCAAATACGCCCAATTCCAAAGTTTTTATCGAGGAATTGAAGGCCGCAGGTGAGGAAGTTTGTAAAACAAAATTTAAGGATGCCAAAGCCAAATTTCCACGTCTTGATGAGTCAAGTCTTCCATATGCATGCTTGGATCTTACTTATCAGTATACTTTGTTCGTTGATGGATTTGGTAAGTTTACACTACTTGAAGTTTAATTAATAATTAAATTAAGGTGAATTTTTCGGAATAAATTTTATTTAAATGTGTATCGGTACATTGCTAAAGTATACGTACAATTATGATAGGTTCATAAATGATGTTTGCAAATTTTTCTATTTAAAATATGGGTCATGTTAACATGTGCCCTAAGGGCACATGTTAAGATAGCTAAAAGTAGAAATCTGCATTTAATAACACATAAGAATTTAATGTTTAAAAAGTATAATGCACATATTACAATGGAATATTACTACATTTATATTCTTAAAATGTGCCTCAAGGGCACATGTTAACATTTCCCTTAAAATATTATTTGTGGATCTCTATCATAATTACCTACGGTAATATATCAGTAAATATCTAAATAAGATGTGTATCGGAGTATTCACCTTAAATTAAATATGTTTTTGTTCACAAATAGTATAACATTGTTTTTAGTTTATGCAAAATATAACTCTTTGTTTTTAATTCTTATAAATATTTCACTTTTGATTCTTACTGTTTTGTTTTACTCCTAGAGATATTTGTATACCTTTTTTTTTTTTAATGGAAAAATATTTGTTTATCTTCAAATATTTACTTTAGATTTTTTTTGAATAACATATTATAGGACCAATGATTAGTGAACTTCATAAAACTTTGTTTCAAATTGAGAAATAACATTTATTTATTGGCGCAGGACTAGATCCACTTCAACGGATTACAGTGGCAAATCAAATTGAATATCAAGGTGCTGTTGTGGATGCAGCATGGCCTCTTGGCAATGCAATAGAAGCTATATCATCATTGCCTAAATTTGATCGTTTCATGTATTTTATTTAAAGAAAATACCAACATGTGTGCACACATGTTAATGATTTAAATAAATAAATAAATAAATAAATAATTTTATTGTAATTCGTATATTTAATTTATAATATTTAAACTTTTCATATAATAATTTTATTTTTTTATTTTTAACATGTATTTCTATGATGATATATGTTAGCGAGACTTTTTATTTAAAGTTTTTAGAGATCCAGTCTGAGATATTTTAGTGTTAAAGACCACTTTTGTTTTGTCAATAAAATTGTATAATAAAAATAATCATTTTAAAGAGTACTCCTGGACAATTGTTATGCGTATTAAAAAATTAATCTTTAAATTATTTTGTGGACACTTTAATTTCCTTCCTTTAAATTTTATACAACATGACCCAAGTCCAAAACGAAACAAATACACTACAATCACTCCAGGGTGAAAATCTCCGATAAATCAACATTAAATATAGAACTAATCAGACCATGCAATGCTTATAAATCACTAATATAATATTTTAAACAAGCACCTCGAATTAAATTACATTTGATTATACTATTCATCCTACCACCAGACAGGTTTAATTAGCGTTGATCTACTACCAAATCTGTCAGCGGAATATTATGCAATGTAACTGATGTTATCTGGCTGTTCTGATATTGGAATAGTTGGGGGCTTTGTGATTCACTCTTGTGTCAGTTTGTGTTGGTAGCATGTTATGGTGTGTCATTATTTTTATTTGGCTCATAATGTTGTGCTCAACAAACCTCTACGTTATGTGTGTGTTTGGGAGAGTTGCTGGTTTTGTATGTGTGTATCATTGATTGGAACCTTGTAGTGTTTTTCTCCCTGAAGCATGTCTTGTGCTAGGGGTTGTCTTAATATATTGAGTTTTGCCTTTTCAAAAAAATAAAAAATATCCATCCTACCACTAACTAAGGTGCTCGCCACCATTATTTTTCTACGGACAATCATTCCCAGACAATGTATATACTCTGTATGTATCTATGTATGTAGTATATATATATATATATATATATACTAAGTACCAGTATATGTGTATGTGTGCGCGAGTGCGTGCGTGCAATTATAAAGCACAACTTTTCTAACACTTGCCACTAATTAATGACATGAAATATTCATCCGCTAATCCCACTAATTAACTTGAGCTTAAATGTGGTTACACATCCAAGCATGTTGAAAATTGCTTTTTAGGCCCCT
Source organism: Trifolium subterraneum (assembly GCA_951799995.1). Lineage (NCBI taxonomy): Eukaryota > Viridiplantae > Streptophyta > Magnoliopsida > Fabales > Fabaceae > Trifolium > Trifolium subterraneum. The sequence continues at coordinate 16,651,145 of OX637468.1, read as the reverse complement.
CTATATTACTCTCAGGCCCCCCATCTTGACCAATTTGCCCTTAAAACCATTTTGGTACGTAACTACCAAAATGACCAAATAACATTAATTTGATTAGTATGGTACGCAATTAATTACCAGAATACGCTTCGATTGAGTTTCTATCTTCCGAAAACGCTTAGGTTCGGTTTATATCTACCAATATGGTGAAAATCTGGCAAAATAACATTAATTTGGTTACTTTTGGTATGTAACTACCAAAATACACTTATTTTGAAACGCAACTACCAAAATGGAAAAATAACATTAATTTGATTACTTTTGTACGTAATTATCAGAATACGCTTCGATTAAGTTTCTATCTTCCGAAAACTCTTAGGTTCGGTTTGTATCTACCAAAATGGTGAAAAATTGGCAAAATAACATTAATTTAGTTACTTTGGTACGTAACTACCAAAATGGTGAAAATTTAGCGACTGTTATTAATTTTCACAAATTTGCTCATGGAATACAAATGTTTCTAGTAGAAAAGTATTCACCTTAACACAAAGAGCTAGACACTTATTGCATTAGTACTGAACACCTAAAAATCAAAGTTTACTCTTAATGTCTATGAGTAAACTTTGATATCTAGGTGTTTAGTACTAATGCTATAAGTGTATAGTTGTTTGTGCTAATGTGGAGTACTTTTCTACTAAAAACATTTGAATACTAGAAACATTTGTATTCCATGAGCAAATTTATGAAAATTTATAATAGTAGCCAGATTTTTGCCATTTTGGTAGTTACGTACCAAAGTAACCAAATTAATGTTATTTTGCCAGATTTTCACCATTTTGGTAGATAGAAACCGAACCTAAGCTTTTCGGAAGATAGAAACTCAATCGAAGCGTATTCTGGTAATTACGTACCAAAGTAATCAAATTAATGTTATTTTGCCATTTTGGTAATTACGTTCCAAAATAAGTGTATTTTGGTAGTTACTACCAAAAGTAACCAAATTAATGTTATTTTGCCAGATTTTCAAGTAGATAGAAACCGGACCTAAACATTTTCGGAAGATAGAAACTCAATCGAAGCGTATACTGTTAATTACGTACCAAACTAATCAAATTAATGGTATTTTGTCATTTTGGTAGCTACGTACCAAAATAAGTTTATTTTGGTAGTTACGTACCAAAATGATTTTAAGGGCAAACTGGTCAAGCTGGGGCCTAAGAGTACTATAGGGGGGCTTAAAAAGCAATTTTCAAACATGTTTCTAGCTACTTCATTGGGCCGGTCCTTTCTTAGCCCAGATGACCCGCAACGTGTTCCCTCTACTTGGTTGAGTATTTTCTTGAGGAAAAAAACCTTTACCGGTTACTTGCGCGTCTTATGTGTTTCGATTTTACCCTTCCGTTACTTAAGTAACGGACGTTATAAAAATTTGGTAGGGAGTTTTGTCCTCAAAATTTTTCATTTCTATAACGTTCACTACTTAAGTAACGGATGTTATAAATTTGGGGTGTCCCATATATGCTTGTTATTCACAAATTCATTTATAACATCCGCTACTTAAGTAGCGGGATGTTATAAAAATGAGATTTTTGAGAAAAAAGCACCCCCCACTAAGATTATAAAAATGAGATTTTTGAGAAAAAAGCACCCCCCACTAAGATTATTTATAACATCTGCTACTTAAGTAGCGGATGCGATAAATTTTTATAACATCTTATAACATCCGCAACTTAAGTAGCGGACGCTATAAAAAATGAGATTTTTGAGAAAACACCCCACCAATATTTTTTATAACGTCCTCTATTTAAGTAGCGGATGTTATAAAAATGAGATTTTTGAGAAAAAAACACCGTCCTACATAAAACCGCTACTTAAGTAGCGGACAGAGGTATATTGATAAATTTGTATGATGCGCCCCATAATCAGTAGGATAGCAAAAGTAATTCTCAAAAAACTATGTAGTGTTTACTTGAGAAGTATATATATCATAACATCACATTCCTTCTCTAGACCAATTCTTTCATAGTGCACAAGTTGCAAATATTATTATAACGAATACGAATTTTATAAAATTCACTGTTGCAAAAATAAAAAATAATTTTATATGTTATTGAGACTAATCAAGATTAGCGCTATTCAATAAAACTCATAAACCGTTAATTTTGATATGTCTCAAGAACATATCAAATGAGTTTTATTTATTTAAAAAAAAATTATGGATGATCTATACAATATAAACTTTCAATCAAACGGTGAATTTTATAAAATTCGTATTCATTATAATAATATTTAGAACTTGTGTACCATGGAAATCTTGGTGAAGTCTTCTATGTTAGACAAAGTCCCCTGTGCCAAGTTCTTTTAAATTGTTTTAGATTAGTTAAACTTATTTTTGTAAGATTTTTTTTAACATTATAATAAGGTTTTGTTCCGTTTTCTCCTTTATACATTATATTCTTTCTATAAACAATATTTTTTGGCACACTTTCCCTCTTTTAATCACATTTTATAGTGGCTTTCACAGAAAAAGTAACATCGAAGCGGCCAAATATAAATAATTTTTTTTTTTACAACGGAACTGAAAATCAAACTTAAGATCTCATGCATAAAAAAAAATAAATCCATCAAAATTATATTTTAATTTATTGTGCATAGCATATGAGTGTGGGTGTATGGGTGAGTTAAATTTGTTTTTCATCACTACAAAATTATTAATTTCATTTTTTTTTCCAAAAAAAAATCCTTCTTTTTAGTATATATAAAATTTTCATGCAACCAATTTTAATCTCTGGTGTTATGTCAATATATATTTTTGAATGATTTTTTAAAGGCATATAAAAGTTTCTACACAAAAGATGGTCTAAAATTTGATTTTTAGGCGAAGATTTTCGTTATTTTTATTTTAAATTTTGTATTTAAAGAAAGAAAATGCTACATAGTTCCCTAAGAACATTAGTCAATTAAGGAAATCAAATATGGTAAAATTATCCTGAAACTTGTATAGCCAATATTTTTTTTAAAAATAAAAAATTATTCTCGTGAGCTTGGCTCAGTTGGTAGACACATTGCATTATATATGTAGGCGTCAGAGTTTGAACCTCTAATACCGTTCTTATTTACCTTAAGGGTGTAATTTCTAACCATTAAACTATTTAACATTTTTTCAATGCAAACTTTATCATTTTTGTTTCAACGGATTTTAATAAGGAATAAAATTGTTTGTGGGATAATTTTTAGGACTAAAAAAAGCGAATTTTTTATGGGGACGAAATAAAAAGTGATGCTTTTATAAAGACAAAAAATATTTTTAACAAAAAACAAAATCTGCAATGTTATCATTTTTTAAATTTTACTCGCATTGTATTTGTATAAGACTTCCCCAACTCTTTGAAACTTTCCCATTTTTTTATAATCTTTTCTTATTTTTCTTCTTTAATTAACTGGTGTCTGTATGTGACATTGCTTTGTTTCGTCTTATTACGACCTTGTTTGGTAGGGCTGAAAATGAGTCGAGTCGAGTCGAATTCGCTTAAGCTCGACTCGACTCATTTATTTAACGAGCTAAATTTTCAGCTCAAGTTCGACTCATTTGGTTCATGAACCAAGTTCAACGAGTTAATTATCGAATCGAATCGAGTCTCGAACTATTTTCGAGTTGGTTCAGTTCATTGTCAGCCGTATTTGGGAGTATTATCACACTTATGAAAATGTGAAACAATAGCAAACCCACCATAAGCATTTTGTCGTGTTTCCAAGACATTAGTACACCACATATTTATAACAAAATTTGCTCTCAATGCTAGATATTAGATAACTTAACCGATGTGAGACTTATTGTTAGTTCATAAATTGTGAAGTATCAATGAAACAAGTATCACTTATGCTTCCAAAGAGAAATAATGCTAATGTCTTTTATTTTGTAAAATTTATTTTTTAAGTGTTATTTAAAAAATATATTATGAAGTTTTTCATCGTTATTTATTGTAAAATTTATTTTTTAACCGGTTCTCATCGTTATTTTTCTCCACACACACCTCAAATCTATAAAAAATAAACACAGATAATATTTAATAAGAACTTCAATAGTCTTCTTCAAAAAATTAAAAAGAACTTTAATAGTTCAAACCAATATTATGAAATTTATAATTAAGTAAGACGGGTCACGGGCCAACCCGCGAGCCCGCGGATTTAACCCGCATAACCCGCGGTTTTAACGGTCCAACCCACACGGGCAAAAATATAAACGGACCAAAATAAATTGGTCTTAAGTCCGTGCGGACTACGGGTTAAACGGATCAACCCGCGGACCTTGACCCGTATACCCAGCTCTAATTAAGACTATAATATCAATGTAACTTCGAATGTAGTTTACTCAGAGGTATTTTAAAATGTTAAAATATATTCAAATTTGCTAAAATGTATGAAAATTTTAAGCGATTTTTATACAATTTTTAATTTGTTTGTTACTAACTGCTTTTTAGTATTTCATTTATAAAAATCTTCAATGTTCCAAAATCCGTGCGATAATACGGGTCAAATATCTAGGTAATATAATTTTTTTGGTTAGGTTTAGACTTTTTATGGGGGGAAAGTGAGGAACAGAGAAAAATTCATTGGGTTAATTGGAAAACGGTGTGCACTGATAGGGGATATGGTGGGTTAGGGGTTATGAGGATAAGGGGATTTAACTTAGCATTGTTAGGGAAGTGGTGGTGGAGATTACTTGTTGATCAGAGGGGTTTGTGGTTTAAGGTGTTGGTGGCTAGGTATGGTTTTGACGGTGGAAGGGTCCAATCCGGTGGGAGGTTGGCGTCGCAACGGTGGCGTGATTTGTTGTTTGTGAAGGAGGGTGGTGGTTTGGGGGTGGGAAATTGGGTTGATGAGAGGGTGGTGAAGACAGTTGGTAATGGGGAAAGTACTCTTTTTTTGTTTGATTCTTGGTTGGATGGTGGTCCTCTATGTAATAGATTCAGAAGACTTTTTGATCTCTATGTTGACAAAAATGTATCGGTGGCTGAGATATACAGGTTGGGGTGGGGCGTTGAGGGGGAGGGGTGGAGGTGGTGCCGGAGATTATTTGCTTGGGAGGAAGATCAGGTGAGGGAGTGTAGTGCTATTTTGGCTAACTTTGTTTTGCAGGACAATGCTTCTGACAAGTGGATTTGGAGACCAAACATTAAAGAAGGTTTCACGGTCAAAGGGGCTTATAATATTTTGGCCCAGGCTGAACAGGTTGTTCCACTAGAGGTTAACAAAATTATTTGGAATACCTTCGCTCCGTTGAAAGTGTCTTTATTTGTTTGGAGATTACTATCTAATAGAATTCCTACAAAAGATAATTTGGCTAAACGTGGTAGTATAGATCTTAGTTCTTTGATGTGCTCTGGCGCTTGCAGGAAAGAGGAGAATGTTACTCATTTATTTTTCGATTGTAATTTTTTTGGTCAGCTTTGGGGTGAAGTGCTAAAGTGGTTGGGTATTTGTTGCGCTCTACCTATTAATCTTAAAGAGCATGCTCTTCAATGGGTTTGGGTTCCCTCCATTTATTATTCCTCCATTTGTCTTCCATTTAAAGAGAGATAGACACAAATAAAAATTAGTGGAACCTACTAATTAGTGGGACCCACTTTTAATGGGTCCCACTAGTTCAATTTGGGGGTGTTCATATGTTTCAAAAAGAGATTACACAGTGCATTCAATTGATTTGGTTGGCTTGCTGTTGGATTATTTGGAAAGAAAGAAATGCTCGTATTTTCAATAACCAGATGTTATCTCAGGCTCAATTGGTAGAAGAGGTTAAAGTTATGGTTTGGTGGTGACTCAAAACTAAGAAACCGAATTTTAATTATGATGTTGTTTACACTGATTTTTGGTAAACAACCGCTAGTTTATTTACAGGAAAGATCAACTACAAAATCTTGGGACATGTTTGTGCATTTATGAAGAGAAAACATTTAAAGTTCGTGATTTGAAGTTTCTGTTTGAAAAGGTTTAAATTGAAAGCATGTAAATGAAAGTTGAAATGCAATAAAGTACTTCGAATTAAGAGATTTGCAGAAAACTAAAAGTGAATTTAAAAGACAAATGCGAAATTCATTCGAATGAATGAATCTTTGAAATTGAACAATAATGTGAAAATTACTGGAAAAGGAAGTGCATTAAAATGTAAACATTTACAAGTAGAAGATGGTTCACAGAATCATACATTTCCTTTGGATTACTCATTTCGCTCGAACGCATGGGTACTCTGAGTTTTTGTAAGGAGTAATCCAAAGGAAATGTATGATTCTGTGAACCATCTTCTACTTGTAAATGTTTACATTTTAATGCACTTCCTTTTTCAGTAATTTTCATATTATTGTTCAATTTTAAAGATTCATTCATTCGAATGAATTTCGCATTTGTGTTTTAAATTCACTTTTAGTTTTCTGCAAATCTTTTAATTCGAAGTACTTTATTGCATTTCAACTTTCATTTACATGCTTTCAATTTAAACCTTTTCTAACAGAAACTTCAAATCATGAACTTTAAATGTTTTCTCTTCATAAATGCACAAACATGTCCCAAGATTTTCTAATTGATCTTACCAGTAAATAAACTAACGGTTGTTTACCAAGAATCAATGTAAACAGATGTTAATATGTGGTGTACTCATCCGATGTTGTGTATTAGATTTACACCTTGACTTGTTAGTTATTTTGATTGTATAGGTTTTTGTTGTCTATTGTACTTGAACTTTGTATCGTTGTCATTCTAGGCATATCTTGTGCTAGAATGTTTTAATTCAATTCTTTAACTTCTTAAAAAAACAATCCCTAAAATAACTGCAAGTTTGTATAAATCCATATTACTACTCCATCTATTTTAAAATGATAGAAAATTAAAAAAAATCCCGATCATATCACCACAAGTAATTCTACCTTCCTCTATAGCTATCATATATCATACAACAATCTTTACAATGGTGAATAAGTTTATAATTAACGGGATTAATTTCGTACGATACAAAATACTTATAATTACCACATGACATCTATATTTTCAGGGCCAACCCTACAAGTTTATAATTATTAGAAGTTGTATTGCCACAATTGAAAACTAACCAAATTTAATGACATTATTGGTGGTATTTATCTCAACGATTATATTTAAGACACCCTTATTGCATAATCCCACCCAACTTTATGAGGTGGGTGGCCAAAATTTTTATTTTTATTTTTTGTTCAAGGGTGGCCAATTTTATTTGAATAATATAAAATTTCTATTAGGAATTCATTATATAATATATTAGATAATCGTCCGTTAATAATCCTTAAATAAAATAACTTCTTGAGTAAACCACTAAATTAATTCATGTATTAACCCGTTTTCAAATAAGCAATCGACTCTTTTAATAACTTAGTAAATTAATATATCTCTGTTAAAAGTTTTTAAATTTGATCCTTTTGTGAACGTCGGTTTCACTTATTGTCAAATAAGTTATGCTTTAATTTATTTTTTATCAAAATAGTATACGACATTTTCAATCGAAACAATAACTATTTTTTTATTTTAAGAAAATAAATTAGTTCATCCAAATTAACACCAGAAAGAATTGAACTTGAAACTTTTAGGAGGGGCACAATCACAGGTCCTAAACCAATACCACCGAACCAACTCAAGTGGGTTAAAAACAATAACTAATTTAAATATTAAAAGAGTAAAAAACCTATTTAAGAATATTTATAGAGACAAAAAAACAATTCATGGTTTCCTCTAAACTTTTCTTTAGTCAAAGTTTTTTCTTTTAATCTCATCACAGGTGACATCATAGCCAATAACCAACAAACGGTATTGAGAGAACTTTCTTTAATTTCTCGGGTGTCTTGATCGAATAAAAGCATCTTTGAAGCATAATTATTGAAGTCAAAGAGTCATAGATAATCATCACCATATTTAGTCTCTAATATGCTCAATTCAGGGACTCTTTCAAACAATTTTCAAATATTATTTTTTTAGTTTTGAAAAAAAAAAAAAAAACCTATTTGAAAGTCATGTTTTCAAAAAAAGTTTTTAAAAATTGTTTCAAATTTTATTATTTTAAAAAATAGAAATAGATTATAGGTGTTTTGCTTTTTTAAAAACAATTTTCTAAAACATTTTTATAAAATATATTTTAAAAACTAAAAACCAAAATTTTTTCAAACAAACCCTTAGTTTTTGGGTGCGTGACATAGTAACTTCTCATGAATGCTTCAAAACAAAAACTTCTCTAAAATTTTCACTTTTACATGTTTTAAGTAGGGGTATACATGAGTTGGGCAAATTCGGTGGTCAAATTCACCCAATCCAACCCAAAACAATGGATTAAATCGGGTCATTAGGTGGGTATGGATTTCAAAATGGAAAATCCATAAATAAAAGATTGGGTTTCGGGCAAAATCGGACCCAACCCAAAAAACCCATTGACCCACTTAATCTGTAGTGCTATGATTTTTAAAAATATTTTTTATATAAATAACAAAGATTTTTCTTTTGCAATTTGAGCATTAAAAGAGAAAAGTCACAGGTTCAATACTCTAATTTCCAAAATAAGTTGTATGTGTGTTTATTCCAAACGCATTTCGTACATCACGATTTTAACGCATTTTTTTATCATCTCCTTCGAGTCTTCACTCTTAGACTTATTTTTGTCATTTAAATGTAGCGGTGCTAAAAAATATTATTCTTTGAAAATAGGAAAAATAAGTTGTTTTTATGAAGAAAAAAAATATGATGATGATATTATCATATTATGATGCTAAAAATATACTGAAAATATATTACACTTTTTGTTAAGAAATAAAAAATGTTGTGTTATTTTTACGAAAAAATATGATGATTTGTTATTTAATATTAAAAAAAAGTTGGGTAACCCACAACCCACCCAACCCAACCCGGAAATAAGTGGGTTTACCCAACCCGACCCAATATTAAAGTGGGTGGTTATTTTCCTCGACCCAATCCGGAGTACTCAATGTGGTTCGGGTTTTGGTTTTGGCCAAACCAAACCCAATCTTGCCCATGTACCCCCTAGTTTTAAGTTTTCATCGTGGATTTTGTAATACGGTTTACAAACATTTTGAACTTAATACTTTATATCCTTCTTTTTTTTACCACCAATTTAATATGGTTCGGGATCAGTTCTGGTATCAAGTGGTTTCAGCCCCCTCCCGATACTGTATATCCTTCTACTTTTGATATCTTTGTTTTTTTAATTGATTGTGGATTTTGGTTTACACGTGATTTAAATTTATCTTACGTTTTTTTCTCTTTTATATATATATAAAAAAATAATTACACATTATCTTACGTTGAATATTTATTTGCTTGTATTGTTTAGTTTAGTTGTCATTATTATTTGTCCGAATTTTTTGTTGGTTCACCATAAGTAGTTGATCGTTTTCACAAACATATATGTAATATATTTTTATTTTAATTATAATTAATTTTATTTTATTTTGACAACGAAATTAAATTAAATTTGTTAAGAATGATTAAAGTAGTAAATTAGATTTAATTTAATATACAAAATTTAAAATTTGAAATTAAGATAAAAGTAAATTGTTTAATTATATAAAGAAAATATAATTATAATTAAAATATACTATACTTTAAGAGAAACATAAAAATAAAATTAGAAGAAAAATAACTACACATTTTTTTTTTTACAATAGACATTCGCTTTGGATATCAAAAATATTTATCGTCTATTTAATCTCATAAGACTTGAAAGAGATAGTTTAGACACACATAATATCTCCTTTACTCTAAACAAAAACAAAAACCTAAAAAAATAAATTATCATCCTTATCTGTTTCCTAAGTCTCTTTTATCACCTTTTCCACCTCGACCTAAATGGAGATTGATTAAATGATTTGAGAATTTATAAGTAGCCAGAAATAGAATGTGTAGATATAATTAACGTGATGATCTTTAATTCAATGTTTCATGTTATTATGAAAATTAAATTAAATTCAATGTTTCAAGACCATATTTCTCTCTTGGTCCATTCTATATGCACCAACTATTGTTCTTTCTTCTCCCCTTTATGGCCAAAAGGACCATATTTATGCATAGCAAGTACACAAACACAATCAAACCAACCACATACCTTTGGTGAATTAAACATTTCTCTTTTTCACGGAACTCTCTTTTTTCAAACTATTATTTATTAATCTTATTGTTGAAGCAAAATATTAATAGTTGCACTTAAAATTCAATATATATGACCAATCATATAAATCTATTAAAACAAGATACTATGGAAATGTCAATTCTACCCTCCTAACACCACAATTAGCCATATGTCATTTTGTTATAGGCTTCTTTTTTCTTTTTTTTTTTATAATTATAGATTTTGCTTTGTTATGCTATTAATTAAGACATATTTAATCTATGTCATATTCATATAGGCAATGCTATATCCTTTTAAATTTATCTTTTACCATCAATAAAATTCTTCAACAAGTTTCGGTTCCTTATATATTTTTTGTCACAAATTTTAGTCTTGCTTTTAAATTAACTCATGTGTATAATTCAAAATTTAGAATTTCTTTATGTGTGGTCACATTTAGTACATTATAGAAATTTCTCTTGCAAAAGGTTAATTTTTTTTATAAAGAATGATGAATTAAAACTAAATTTTTAATCTATGTCATATTCATATAGGCAATGCTGTATCATTTTAAATTTATCTTTTTCCATCAATAAAATTCTTCAACAAGTTTCGGTTCCTTAAATATTTTTTATCACAACTTTTAGTCTTGCTTTTAAATTAACTCGTGTATATATAATTCAAAATTTAGAATTTTTTGAGTTGTTACATAAAATATAGTCTAAATTTTTTTTGTTTGAATTAGTAGTTTTTTTAATAAAAAAAAGTAGTCTAGTGTGATTTGATAGCTGAAATTCTGGCACGTGAGAGATCAATGTGGTGCACGATGTTGTAGCAATGGTCCTCCTGAACACACAAAAATAAAACGACAGAATTTTAAATAACACAAGTTATAGTTAAACCAGGTCGGTGCAACTCACCTACTCTGGGGATACCAATCTAGGAAGGAAATCCACTATGGTAAAGTAGTTCAAAGCTCTCCGCAAACGCCCCGTTTACAGCTTCTCACCTAGCAACTATCCGTCTAGATTTCTACTTAAGAACGTCCTAAGTATGAGACCCCTCTCACTTCCCCTCAACCACACAACCTGTGGATTTTTAATTCTGTTCCTAATAACCGATTCACCCTCTGTGCTTAAAAGCTTTAAGTGATCACAACTATTCTTAATCAAGTATCAATCGTGATACTTAAAAGAATCACAAGGATTAAACTAAATCCTAAGCCTAAAACTTCTCAATCGCTCTATAGCGTTTGTATCTTCAATGGTTTTAGGTACTCTTCAACGAATGGAGCTTGCTCTTTATATAGAGTTACAAATTCCCATGGCTTGAGAAGATATAGGGAATTAGTTACACAACTGTCCTTTGATTTAAATTCCTTAAAGATAATTTGTTGCATAACAAATAATATTTGTTTGCTTTATCTTTTTAAATCTCCAGTTGTTTAATCTCCTTGACTTCATGAAAGATAGGATCGTTTGTTGCCAGCTGAATCTTTTATTTAAATTCCCTTTGATAAGGAAATCGGTTTCAACAAATCAAATATTATTTAATATGTTTTTATCTTCTAAGCTCCAGCTGTAGATCTTCAATCTTCAAATAACAAACTCGTTCCTTGTTAACGCGAGTTTGTTTCTTCAATCTTTCAAATATATCCGCGCACTAGATCAAAATATAGATAAGGTGCGTTATCAGGCCGTGGTTCCCAATGTTACTGCATTGGGACCAACATTTGGCCTCAGACTTATTTTACCAAAAATGAAGTCAATCTTCAAAACTCAACAATAGCTAATGAACTATGTTTGTCATTGATATATAAAAACAACAGTGGACGCGTATTAGATATGATAGATTTTTGAAATTAATAGATAAGTTCAATATTATTCATATATGAATGATTTTTTTTTATAATAGAAATTTAGGGTGAGGGATGATATCCCAGTCCATATATAAACGAGTTTTCACTACTAATAAATAAGCTTAAATAATATTATAATTATAGCTATTATCCACGGTATAACAATCTTTGCAATGATGAATAATTTTATAACGGAACTAATTTCGTACTATACAATAATCATCCTACAATAAAAAAATATCGCGGCAACGCCGCGACCCGTGCATATGCACGGGTATTTTGCTAGTTGAAATTAAGAGTCATGTATAATTAATTAAGATATTAAGTTGAAGTGGTTAATAAGTTCTCTCAAAGACAAATCAATCAGGAGAATTCGAGTTTGATTCTCGCGAAAACAATTTTTGACCTAACCTTACTTATCTCGCGATCGAATCTTAAATAATCAGAGTCTCATTCCCCTGAAAAACAGAGAATTAACACAAAGAAAAAGAAAATGTCATGTATTATAATTATGTGTTAAATAATCAAGGCAAAAATATGCTTACTGTAATACGTTAGAGTTTTCTGATTATCCTTCTTGCACATGAATTTTTTCAACGGTTTAATTTGAGATTTTGTTTATACTCTGCACTTTTTTAACTTCATCAAAGTTTTATCTTATTAGTATGGTATTTAACGAGACAAGTGTTGTTTATGTCATTAACTGTTTATTTCGAGTGTTTGCCTATCTAGCTAACTAGTACCTAAATATTTGTAATTTCTCTTCTTTATATTTTGATTAAATTAAATAAAATTGACATCGATCTCTACTTAAAATTAACCGCGTGTAATTATAGCTAATTGTTAACAAAAATACTCAACTACTAAATCACAGTTGTGAGCGACTGCGTTCGAGTTCATACAATCGTTAATTTGAAAACAAACGATTTGGTTTTTACGCATAAAACGATATATCTTAACCCTCGATGTAAATCAAACATCTCAAAGTTGTAAAGTTGTAAATGGTGATACAATTCATGCAATAGATCCAATTCTCAAAATTAGAAAACCCAATAAGTAACTCAATAAACCATATGGATAGATACATTAGATCAAAGATGGCTCCAACCTGCACATAACTTCTTTTGGCTTTGCTTTCTATCTCAAAAGAAAAAGCCAGGTGCATTAGGTACATGCCAATTTCAGAAAAAAGAGATAAAAGTTTGACTTTTCCAATTAGGAGCATTATCACTCTAACTCCACAAGACAAGGACCACATGACAATAAGTTTTGCCATTTGGGATATTATTGGAGTGACACATAGTTGGATTATATGGCTTGATATAATTACTTTCCTAAATTGTGGTTAAGGATTAAATGCATATATGTATAATGTTGTTGATTTTTGGTTAATGATATATGGAAGAGATTAGTTGAAGTGTCGTGACTCCATTCTTGCATGATTATTACATTTTTGAAGTTGTTTGGTTTTGCTTGTTCGGGTTGGTTTTGTGTGTAAATTATCTTAATCAAGTTTATTTGGAAAACTGACCTATAAGACATTGTATGATTATCTGATTATGATGTAATTAACTTCTATTTTAACAATGTTATTACACATAAGATGTTATTTTTGGAACAATTTTACTAATGTCTGCAAACATCTTCACCATTATTTGTCCATACTTTTCGTTATTCACTTCCAAATTGTTGGGAAGAAAACTAAGAAATTTTTTCAAGACAACTCAAATTAGGAGATATTGACACGTTTTATTTGCAAATGTTGGCAAATGAAATTACTTAAATATTAATCTAGGCAAATGGGGATTGAACATATGACCTCATGCGTACTACCCAAATCTCTCACCGCTAGATCAAATTTAATGGCTTTTTTATTAAGTACATGTGCATTATATTTTGAATCAACCAAAGAATTAAAATCGTTTGGATTAATAGGAGATTTCAAGATCAATAAGAGTGAAAAACACTATCATCAATATTTAAGAAACATTTACATACAAAATTACATAAATTAAACATCAAACTTTACTAATTATACAAACAAATATACATTTCAAGTGCTCGCTCTCTTTTTTTCTTTAGGTATATAGATGAAATGACAAATTGTTGAAAATTACATATAACTGCAAGTTATTGACCTCATTATTTTAGAAGTTTTAAGTCTCATGGAAATATTTGTTAAGTGCCGCGTCATTTTACTAACTTTATTTAAAATGGTATGATAACTAATAAGATTAAAGAGTTGGTTAAATATTTTTGTGAAGACATTCCTTACCATATTTTTCTATTATAATTTTGTAAAAATAGTTTACTTTGTAATTAAGACTACTCTTGAATTTCCACAAAATAAAAATATTTCCACTAAAAAAGGATGCTCTCGACTGGTCAATGAAGGAAACTTCACCTTCAAAGGTCACCACCACCCATGCATATATGCCATACTTTTGAGGATATTGGCTACAATTATTTTATATTAGAATAAGAAAAGAGGACAATAATATTGTACTAAAAAAGTTTCTATATTACTATACATTTCTTTCTTTAGTTTCGTTATTGGCATCAGGACCACTCAGTTGGGTCCATCGTTTGAGTTATTGGTACATTGTTTTCCAATAATAATAAGCCAATATATATGCATACGTAGTCAAAGGAAAATATATTTCATCATGAATGACATAAATCTTTTATATGACAATTATTCAATATATTCTACTTTTATTCTTTTATTGTATTCATTGTTCCTAATTAAAGTGGTACATTTATCTATTTATTTTAAGTCGAACATATATTTATGTAATTTGGATATGTACATAATTTATCGGTAAATAAAACAACTCGTGAGTTTTTGTTTTGTTTAACATGAAATTGAGTCAATAAAATTCAAGTAATATTATAGGGAGAGCCCATATGTCAGTTAAGATCACTAACTTATAGTGAGAAATAGTGGTTTTTTTTTTTTGTCAAGTAGTCTATTAGTTAGAAATTTTATCCTTAGAGTGAATAAATGAGATAATCGGGGTTCGAATCCCGACCACCTACTATACATATATAATACAATTAGGTATATACCACATATATTCTTTTTTTAATGTACCAAAAAATTAAAATTTATTTATAAATGTGACTGGAGAAAGTATTTGACAAGTAAAAACACGTTTAACAAATTTTTAATAATAAAATTGATTTTTTTAAACTATATATAATATTAAATAACTTTAAAATAAATTAGAAGACCAAAATGTATAACTAAATTATGTCGATAATGTTAATGATACTAGCAAGCATCACCAAAAGATGTACATTCTCAAGAGTAAGTGGTAGTTTGTCGTAAAATATACCTAAAAAAGGTTGAAAAGTTATAAATTTTAATAAGTTATTGGCTCTATGATTTTAATCTTTTTTAGAAAGTCCATCATCTGTAAAAATCATTAAACTTTTTCTTAAAATAAAGTAATATCGATGAGTCCCAATCATAGTCCACCTTAGTATAATAAGACATGGGTGATCCAGTCAAAGTGTCAAAGCCACACGCTCGAATCGATTATCCCAAGTCACACCTTAATCCACGATCGACGATGACAATGGCCACAAACATTAAAATATATATAGTATACATTTCCTGTTAAGAAATTAGATGCTATTCTATCCTCTCTCTTTTTTTCTCAACAATATACTATTTTAAATTATTATTTTTTGTGTATATTAGGTGAAGTAATTCGAAACTGTGGCTTAAAAAGTTTATAAAATAATAATAATAATAATAATAATAATAATAATAATAAAATGTGTCCCGCGGCAAACAACTTATGAAAATGTACATTAATGGATGCCCTTTCAAAAAAAAAGTCCTTATGAAAATGTTAGTGAGAGGTTTAGGGTTTAAAATTGTGTATTTGAGTTCTTCTTGAAAAGAAGGAGGATATATTAGGAGTTGGGATCCTCTCTATTTCTTATTTTTTTTAATTTATTTCATTATTAAAGTTTTTAAATGTTTTGGGGTGTATAAGTAATTTGGACCACTTACGGTTACAATTTTGTATTTATATTTTCAAAACTATATATATAATAGTAGAGGAAATGGAAAAATTAGGAAATGGAGAGGATTTTGATTTATATATATATATATATATAAGATAATTACACTTGAATATAAGGTAAACGGACAACAAGTTGCGCCGCTAACTCTTTTTGGATCGCAAAACCAATTCTCTTAAATACTACATCTACAGACCTAGAAGACACTACATTGCTATGCATGACTCTTTGAACTCTTTGCAAAATATTCACAGCATCTGGTGCTAGGAAACCAAACGTGTCAAATGCAAATGATATAAATGCATGTTAATTGTCAGAACATGCTCTCCCATGTTTAGCCACTTTGTTTGAAGCAGCTTTGAGGGCCACCTGTCCTACAGTAAAATCTCCATTCGACAATCCCACAAGTGGGGAGACTCCAGTCAAGTCAACACATGCATGTTTTCCTCCTACCCATCCGTGCACCAAAACATCGGCTGGCCTCAATGTAGATCTCCCCTCCAGTGGGTCAGTCAAGAAGTTCACAGGTGCCTCTTTCTTCACAGATATTCCTGCGCGCTTAAAAACATCAAAAAGGACATCTCGAACAAAGTCATGTCTGTATTTGAAGCCTGAGAGCTCTCGACAATGAACTGCATGCTCCCCAAAACTATCCAGACATGCCTTACGACAAACAGGGCATACCTCATCAACAGGAAATAAAGGAATCATCGGGCGATATTTGAGAATAGTGCGATACTCTATCGGGGACATATGTTGGCCTAATCCGTCAATTGGGATAACTAGCAGAAAATCTTGAGCATGAGCCGCCTGTAAGCATCCAAAAACTGCTTTATGTCTGATAGTCATTTGAAAGTTAACTTCCATGTCCTTAACAATTTTACTAAACAGGGTACTCGCCAAAACATGTTGGGCTTTAGGGGGGACGGTGTCCTTGCTAGTGAAACTGCTAAAGTCAAAAGTTGGAATCATATCACGGAGACCATCCAAAGCATTGTAAAAGTCAGAGTCCATGTCACATACTCCACTATCCCTCAATATATGTTCTTGCAACACCCAAGACTGAGCTCTAGAAGCCACAAAAGCATACGAGCTTGCCTCTACTGCTGAGTACAATCCCAATCCCCCAGCCTTAATAGGTAAGGAAGCTATCCTCCATTGAAAATCCCCAAAGAAAGGGCCTCCACCAACCACAATGTCTTCAAGCACCACACAACTATTTATCAAACAAAAGAGCTGCATCTTTAATGTAACCTGGTTGACACGTCCTTAGGCCAAAAAACAGTTTTGCAATACACATGCATGAACGAAGTAAAAGAATCTCACTCTATGGGTCCCTTAATCGAGGGAGAAGATGCATCACCTCAACAACTCTGACAGCTCTCTTCATGGCCACCCCCTCGATAAAACATTTATCTCGACTAACAGCCCCTCCGAGCAATTTCACCCCCAACTTCGGTCTCCCAATATCCGAAGGAAACAACCCCTCACGGAGTTTATTTCCATCACATGAATGCCAAAATATCTCAGTCTTACGAATATTTAAATCAAGACCCAGTCCTGGGCCTGTCTCTCGGATGATATCAAGTGCTTTGAATCTCCTACAACAGTCCCATCATCAAGATACCAAGCATGAAGAAGAAGCTTGCAATTGTCTCTGATCATATGAATAAGTGGGTGTAACACAAGAGCAAAAAGGAGCGGTCCCAATGGATCACCTTGTTGTACCCCAGTGGCTAACATAATATGCTCATCCCCAATATTTTAACTCATATATTAGGTCTAATGAAAAGTTTCGGTCATTGATGAGGAGGAGACAATTGCATAATTCTTATCAATGACAAAAGTGAATCAATTGTCTTGGCTGATCGAGCGGATATTACTAAATGAGATTGTTATGTCTGTTAGGATCTGTGGTGTAATTGTGACTCAAACATTGGACATGTCTATCAGATCTTTAAATTTGGGTTGAATACGAATGCAAACATGGGTCTTAACTTGTTTCAAAAAAAATTCAAGCTCCTTTAATTTGCTCAATCTAATTTTATAAAATATAAATGAGATTATACTCCATTTTGATAATTTGAAAGTATTTATCTAACGACCAATAAAAATAAATCACATAAGTATATCCACATGTTTTTTTTATTTTTATAATCAATGTTAGTTGTTAGTATTACAATGTTAGATTAATTTTCTCCTTGTCAGGATTCGAACCCTGGACCTCCAGCTCCTTAACCCCGCTCAATTGGCTTATTCAGCTCCACAAGTGATAACAACAACTAACTTGTAATTAATTTTTACTTTATATACATATAATTTTTTCTTATTGATTGTTCGATAAATACCTACAAATTATTGAAGAGTAATTTAAAAAAAAAACGTAAAATGGACCAAAAATTAGACCTGAAATTTTATCATTGCCTTAGGTACGAAGTACTCCCTCCGGTCTCGATTATAAGAAACAAAAAAAAAAATTGTTAGTCTCAAATATAAGCAAAAGTCAATTGCAATCATTATGTTTAAAGTCATAATTCCAATTTTACCCAAAAGAAGATGAAAAGTGTGCAATTAATTAATTAGATTTAAAATAAAAGGAAGGGTAAAACTGGAAATAGAATACTTTTTTCAATTATTAAGTGCACTCCACCTACTTTCTTAAAGGGAGTGCTTTTTTGAATTTTTTCTTATATACAAGACTAGAGGGAGTACGAACACATGCATATTCCTAGTTTATTGATTTTTAATGCATTTCTTTTGTATGACTACAAGTGGACCAATAGCTACACAAAAACTAATTTTACAATTCCTAAATTACCCTCATTATTACACCCAATCATTCTATCTTGTGGGTTCTGATGACACGTGTCGACATCTTATCTTATCATCTGAAGAACATGATGTCACTGACCAGCCGCCATAACTTGACGATAATAGAGACGCTGAACCAAGATTCATTACCATAAACGACAAAAGTGAAAGTTTCTATCCAATAACAAAACGGCAATAGCTTAATTCTTGGATCCAAATTGCTTGTTCCTAGTGGCAAAAATTACATTAATCACACAGTAAAAAAAACATTCATGTCATATCCTCAATTAGTTGGACATTGTGTTATATATGTAGGAGTCGAATTCGAACTCCAGTCATTTTACTAATCAATCTTAAGGGGGAAATTTCTATTCGTTAGACTATTTGACAACAAAAAAAAACATTGATCTTACAACTTATATATGTAAATTACAATTGATTAAGATCATCTCATTTTGAAATCAACTTGAGTAAATAAACCTAGAAGATCTTGACCGATGAAATATGTAGAGTGGAACTTCAAAATTTGAAGAATAAAAAAACAAATGAGAAATATTTGTTTTATGTGAAATAGTATAGGACTAGAAATTCCACTTTTAGGATGGATAAGTGAAATAATCTGGGTTTGAATCTTAGTCCCCTACATATATAATATAATGTTCCTATCAATTGAACTAAATTCACATAACGGTATGTTTTTTTTTAATTACAATAGATTGTTTATAAGAGATATAGTTTTTAGCTTATAAACTATAAGCTAGCTGATCAGTTAACCGCTATTTTTACCAAACAGAACCATAATATTGAATTTAGTCAATTATTGGAGCGTAGAGAGCTTGTTTTTTTAAATATATAATAAACAAAATGTCTTTTTTTTGGTACAAAAGGCAAACAACGGAGAAAAGAAAAAAAAACTAAACTAAATGAAATTATCTAATAAACCAAGTTCCACTCGCATCAGCTAGTAGGGAGAGGTTCAATCCAGCAGACGGGATGACAATTGTAACAAAAACATAAACAAAATGTGTACGATGGTGTATACAAAGTTAAAAAATAAAATAAAAAGTTGTTCTGCCGTTGTTATTTATATTTTATTAATTACTTACATTATTTAATTTATTGATTTTTATATTGTGTATAAAAAAAATTACACTATGAGCAAATCATAATCAATATAATTGATTGATTGTCACCACCAGTTTAATCTAGTTCGGAGTCAGTTTTGGCATCAAGTGATTCCAGCTCCTCCCAATCGTAGTTGCGGGGATCGAACCGTGGTCCTTCCTACCAAGTTCAGCGTCAATCACCACTGAATCAATTAACGATTGGTTATAATTGATTGATTGTGTAAATAATTTTACAGCGAAAATGTATATAAATTGAATCCAAACAATAATTAAATAATTTTCCACCGATGAACCATCCTCTCCTCATATATTTTGACTATAAAACAAAATAACCGCAAAATTAATCTAAAATGTATCTTTTTCTCACTAAACTAAGGATTGGGTTTGTCATTCATCACTCATCCGTTTTCACATTGCTTCTATCTATCTCTTTACATTGGACCCCACTTTTGGAAAATCATGGTTCTTGGAACTGATCTTAATTTTTTGTCATTCATACCCCCTAGTCCCCCCACCCTTGGCCTAATCTCTTCACCACATAACGACAAAAATCCCACAACCATATAATGCCTTCTATTATCCCATCCCAAAAATTTCAATCCTCTCTCTCTCTTTCTTTCTCTCTTTTGTCTCTCTCTCTCTCCACCAAACCCCTCAACATTTTCTCTTATACAACATGGAAACCCCACAAACCAATTTGCCCCCTGGTTTTAGGTTCCACCCTACTGATGCAGAACTCATTCTTCACTATCTTAGGAAAAAAATTGCCTCCATTCCTTTGCCTGTTTCCATCATTGCTGAAGTTGATATTTATAAGTTGGACCCTTGGGATTTACCAGGTTTGTGAATTCTTTTGTTTATATTTAAGATCAGAGAATTATATATTATTTAAATAAAAAGTTGCGTATATTTTTATTTATATTTAAGACCGGAGAGTCAGCGATATATATATATATATATATATATATATATATATATATCATTTAAATTTAATAATGTGTGATCTTTAAGGTTAATAATTTAATATATTTTTGGTGTTTTGTGGTTTGGTTATTTTCAGCTAAGGCTTTGTTTGGTGAGAAAGAATGGTATTTTTTTAGTCCTAGAGATAGGAAGTATCCAAATGGTGCAAGGCCAAACAGGGCAGCTGCTTCAGGGTATTGGAAGGCAACTGGCACTGATAAGACCATAGTTGCATCATTGCCAATTGGAGGAGGAAGAGCACAAGAGAACATTGTTGGTGTTAAAAAGGCTCTTGTATTTTACAAAGGGAAACCCCCAAAGGGTATTAAGACTAATTGGATCATGCATGAATATCGTCTTGTTGACAATAATAAACCTATTAAGCTCAAAGATTCTTCGATGAGGGTAAGTTTAGATTGTGGTTGCATCATTAATAGTATAAGGAATTGCAATTAAACATGATCATTGCAACCTTAATTCATGTATGTTACGATACAATCGAACAATGTCATAAAAATCATAAACTGTGACATTCTGTTCGATTGTGATCACTTGTTTTTTTGAAGATGTTCGTTCGTTGGACTAATGTTATTGTTTTTGTTCTTGTGCAGTTGGATGATTGGGTACTATGCCGAATTTACAAGAAATCTAAATGCGCACTAACTTCATCAGAATCATCATCAGAAACAATGGTGGGTGACGTAGAACACGCGGAAGATCAGGTGCAATTCAAAGAAACCCTTTTCCCAATCACAAAAAACAACACAACCTCTCCTCATCAAAACAACCTAATATCTCAAAAATCAGTGTCCTTTTCCAACCTATTAGATGCTATGGACTACTCTATGCTTAGCAACTTCTTATCTGAAAACAATTCCATCAACCCATCAGGAATTGGATCAAGTTCAAGTTTCAACACTGAAAATTTTAATCAACAACAATCCTCTCAAATCAACACTAGCAACAATTACATGTCTCAAAATAAGAATCCTCAATTGAACACTTTGAAGCACCAACTTTCAAACATAGATGAGGACAACACTTCATTATACCCATCAAAGAAATACTTGAGTTCATCTTGCAATTTCCCTAACATGAATTCACAATATGAAAACTACCTCATGAAGCAATCTTTGATGAATCAGCAATTAATTCTAGGTCCTCATCACCAATATCAAGGCTAATCCAAATTACCACAAAAATTAAGTGGTACCAAAAAATATTAATTAGAAAATAGAAATACTAATTAAGAAAATTTTCTAGAAGTTAGGTCCACCAAAGAATACCAATGGGATTATTAAACATATGTTGATATCACAGTGAATAGTCACAATCACAGTGATTTACTGTAATTTTGCAGAAGGTACATTCTGTAACTTCTAAAAAATTACAGAGAATCATTGTAATTCTGAAATAACCATTGTAATATTAAACATATGTAAAGTAACAATTACTAATAATTTATTAGTAGTCCCGAAAATATTGTGTGCTATTTCATTTTATTTTTGTTAATTTAAATTTGTGCTAGGAATTGAAGGAGGGGTTAGGACTTGTTTGGTAGGAGTCAAAAGAAAGATTCCTATGTTGAAGACTCAATAAATTGTGATATCAAAGTTTTATGACCAATCAGAAATTGTTGTGTACAAAATGTTAATTTGTTCGTGTATTGTTGGGGTTGGCAAGTTAGCTTTATGATATATACTTTGTAGATAAGTATTGTACTGATTGTGATTATAATTTTCATTCTTTTCAATGAAAAGCTAAGTTACAAAATTTTCTTTTTGATTTGGATTGTAACTATTTGCCACTTCATATGTTCAACGTAAAGTACTGCACCTTTATCTTTATTCTTCTGGCGTTTTTATTCACATTCTTTGAACCATTAAATACAATATTATTACCACTCAAAATAAGTAAATATCTATCCAATTGAATATTCAATTAAAAATATAAATTATACCAATAAGCCAATAAATTATATGTGTGACATCTTAATTTTATTTATATTCCTCTTTCCCGCCAGCTTTGTACGATTTTTTTCTCTATTTTATCTTATCTCCTAAATGCCAATTTCAACTTATTTGTGCTACATTTACAGT
This sequence comes from Trifolium subterraneum, assembly GCA_951799995.1. NCBI lineage: Eukaryota > Viridiplantae > Streptophyta > Magnoliopsida > Fabales > Fabaceae > Trifolium > Trifolium subterraneum. Next base: position 16,628,138 of record OX637468.1, on the reverse strand, counting down.
GTATAAGTCGAATTTTGCTACTACATATCTTGTGTGAATACACACACGCCGGACGAAAATACAACTTGATAGATAGTACACAAGCAATGACAATGAGATTAATAGTTTTTCCTACCACTTTTTGAAAGAAAAAAAAAACTTCTACAGAAAAAATGTATAAGCATCATCAAAATAGCCACCTTTCAGTTAAACATTATCTTATTTCTTTCTATTGAAAAAACTATGTCTCAGTGATCACCTTGTTTATTTTATGAATGGATTTTAATCCTTTAGAAAGAAATAGTAACTATTAACTGCGTTTGACCTTATTTCTAATCAATAAGAGACATAGTTTAGCGTCAATCACCACTGAACTGACTAACAATTAGTAACTATTAATTGCGTTTGATGCTACTTTTATAAGTTCCTGTATAATGCATCTATTCCTTGAAACAATTTATTTTTTGTTTGGTGAGGAGTACTGAACAATTTTATTATTGATATTAATATCTAACTAGCTAGCATATGTACGATGAGAAAGATTGTTTAATGTAATTTACTCTCTCTGGTCTCAAATATAAACAACAAAACAAAACAATTAAAAGTCTTAAATATAAACAAAAGTGTACTTTAATCATTATGTTTTAGGTCATTATTCTAATTTTACCCTAAAATTAAATATTTATTCATCCAATAAATACAATGTTCTACACTTTCTAAGAAGGGCATAATTGAAAATGAAGTATTTTTTTCTCTTCAATCAATACATTTAACCTACTTTCTTAAAGAGTGTTTTTTTGAATTTTTACTTATATATAAGACTAGAGAGAGTATGTAACTAGAATAATAATATAGCACCACCCATTCGATTGGATTCACAACCTATAGTTTTTTTTTTAAAACAACAACCTATAGGTTTTATTAATTGTTTATTTGTAATTTTGGCATGATTAAAATTTATTATGGTCAATCTTCTTAAAGGAGTTAAAAATAATAAAAAAATTATAATATTCGATGAGATCATCCTTATCTCTATAACTGCTTCTCACGTGCCCTTGATTAATTAACTATTGGTTGTTATATGATCAAGTGGATTTTGAATCTTTTATTAACTATGTACATTGATCTAATGAGGACTAAGAACACAATATATGATTGATAGCATGTGGTCATCAAACTCCAATTATTTTTTATTGAGCTTTATCTCATAAACACCCTTTTCGCTCATTTTCTACGCAAAACGCATGCAAACTTTTGTTTATAGTAATAAAGTAGCCTCCTAAATCCAAAAATGTGCAATTATATTATATTAATTAGTACATAACAATAAACGAATAGTAAGAGATCACCCACAAAGTAGTTGTGAACGTAAGCTAACAAACGTGTATAACTTAACAATAATCATCGGTGTATGAGAAGACCAAGTAGATAAGGTAGTTGAGGTGTCCTATGTAAGGAGTGGTAGATTCATGTGGAGGGATGTCTTATAAATTATATGATTCGTGTTGCAACTACAACTATGATACATTTGTTAATGTACATAACTCTTATAATTTAAGCTCCGATGTTCTTGGTGTGAATTGAGGGAATGATCAATGATGTGTATATGTGATTCTTTTTAAATTCAAAATATTATATATATATATATAATAATAATAATTACACATGAACAAAAAATAGACGAGCAACAAACTTATAGACTTGGAGATAAAAACGAGTGGACTCAGACGGAATTATTTTTGTGGTAGATTTGAATAGACTAGTATAGATTAAAAAGTTTATTGTGAATTTAAGAGTGGGACAACTTTTTGAAAAAAAAAACCACAAACACCCAAACTATTTTTTAAAAAATCCTTTTATTCTTGTGTATGAGTTTATAGAAATGTAAAAGAACTCTCGTCCTTTATGAATGACACTTTCAATTACTTCTCTTGTTGTGTTTGTATTCATGGTAGTTAAAATCACAATTTGAATCATGACATCGCACGATTTTGCGATTTTACTTGCCCACAACGATTATGCGTACACACAAAATTGGATTTTGGTGGAATCGGATGGGATGGTATTTTGGAGCCGTGTGATCAATGATTTTCGAGTGGTTTTTGCGATTTTGGTGGTGCAATAGCAGCACACAATGTCATTGGTGTTCTTCGTTACTTTATTTGCTTTATTTTGGAATATTTTTGCTACTTTATTTTTTTATCATGGAGTATTTTTGTTAACAAGTTATGGAGTTTGAAATTTAAACATTTATGCTAATTGATGTTATGTTAATTGATGTTCTATTATATGTTGCATTTTTAAAGTTAATTACTTTTTTACAGTATAGTTCAAAAGTTATGCAAAATTAATCTTGTAGTTATGCTTTACTTTTAGACATTGCTAATTACACCTCCGTTGGGTCAATTACAATGAATGTCATATACTAGCCCATATTTTAATGTCCTTACCATGTAAAACTGAGTTTTTATGACTTGGAGTGCGCAAACAAAAGTTCATAAAATCAACAATTAAGTTAAGGGACTAAAAGTTCAATTCATTCTAAAATTAAATAACATGTATTTGTTGTTTAACTAAAATGTCAAGAGTTGTCTTATCTTTAACTTGAGATTGCAGAACTCAAATAGTTAGACCACCTTTGATTACAGATTAACCATGAAATATTATTTCCATCATAAACAAAACTACCCTCTACCTAATTTCCTTAAAAACTCATTATTTTAACATTTAAGCTAGCTCTTGCAAAAAAGATCATAAAATTGAAAACATGATCTACATCAACAAGTGATTATAAAGATAACATATCAACCTAAAAAGAAATTTTTTCCGAGTATTGAAACCTAAATTCCATATTCTTATAGGAAGGATGATCAATCTGCAACATTTTCATTCAGTATGTGTTGCTGCAAAGAAAGCATTAAAATCTTCTCTAGCTTTTTTCAAGCGAGGACTAATACAAAATGTTGGAGATGCAGAGTATGATGGAGAAGAAAATGATAAAGTAGACCAAACGTGTCGCGGTGACGCGTCTGATTTTCTAACACACCCTCTAGTTGAACCATTTTTTAAAACCCCTTTAATTTCTTTTTCATAACAAAAAGATGTAGCAAAACAATCAATAGGTGAATGTGAATCTACTTCAATAGCAGCACCATATTTCATTAATTCCAATGGAAGATCAAAGTAAGAGCTATTAGAATCACCATCAATCTCATGAGACATATTTGCAGAAGCCCAAGAGCCACATTCAAATTTCTCAAATGAAATGTAGTAATCCTATCGTGTCATAATTGTTTTAACTTGGGTTACAATTTTTTAACAGAAACCAAGGCAGAAGCAATTGAATAAACAGGTACAAAGTTGTAGACTTCTACAACTACGGTAAAAAGGGATACATTCAAAAAGATTCTCGACTTTTGAAAAAGGAGGATAAGGACAAATGCAAAAAATATGAGTGGACTCTACTACACAGATAGGTGTGTGGTTACATTCGTCAGTGAGTTGATGACAATGTTTTGAACCACATTAGTGGGGAGAAACTTACAAAATCCTTATGGGAAAAGCGTGCGCAGCTGTATGCGAAGAAAACAGGTAATAATAAGATGTATCTTATAAAGAATATGAGTTTGAACCTCCAAGAAGCGACTACGTTTGAAGATCATTTGAAGACTTTTCAAGGATTTACGAATCAGTTGTCTGCTATGGGTATATTAAATATGATGATGAAATTCAAGGGTTATTTATTCTTGCACTACAAGAAAACAAAGGATTATTGAGGGCATAAAGCCTCCAATAATGCACAAAATTCGCCACAATAAAACGCTCGTCAGTAAGCGTTATTGGCGGCCTTGGACCCTCAATTACGCAGGACAACCTGGCTTTACATATTGAGGGCCTGTGACCTTCAATAATTCTGAGAGTCTGAATTGAAATTCGAGGACATGTTCTTGAGGCTTTGCAGCCGCCAATAAACATTCCCAAAAGTAAATTTATAATTTAATTATTTAAAAATCAGAAATCTGAATTTTTAATAATTAAATAATTTTATAAATAATAAAACATTACTTTTTAAATAAACTGTTTTTTAACGTCACCAAAAAAAATTAAATAATAAATTTATTGAAAAGTTAATTAGCACAAGTTGTGCTAAACTCACTACACACAACCAACTTAAAAAGAAACCTATTGCAATCTAGCTACTAATTAAATGATAAATTAGTTAGCATAAAATTGTCATTACAACTAATTAAGCATCAAGTTTGTCAAAAAAAAAAAAAAAAGCAACAAGATTGTCATTCATATTACAAGTCACTTCTTGTGCTTAAACTAATCCATATATGAAACATTTTCAACTTTGTCTTCTACTCCATATATGCTCAAACTAATCCATCTTCTACCGCAAAACTTCTTGTGCCTTAATTGTCTACAATAAATAGACACCGGAGAGATTAGTTATTTCAATTCATGTAATATGTTCAAAACTAGTTAATAATCATAATTCACCATGAGCAGCTTTTCTTTTAATTCTTTTCCAATCCAGATTGGAATCAAATCACCTGAAGTAAACATTCCTCAATTGCTTCCACAAGCTCTTATTTATATAAGTCGTGGATGTGAAAGTTTTGAAGAGGTATTTCTCTACTCATTTATTTGGTTGTACTTTGATTTTTATCAAACTTGAATTCTCTATGTTAACTCTAAAAGTTTTGTCTGACAGTATTGATCTAAGTCTATAAGCATGGTTTTGTTGTCCAAGTAAAAGCATGAAAAACTTGCATATTTTAATTGGTTGGATATTGTTATTTGTAACCATAATTTACAGTGGATATGTTGAGGTGTACTCTATTGTGTTTGATTTTCTTTGGGACTATTGCTACTAATGGAAGTTGTAATAAGCACACATAGTTCAAATATTTGTTTTTGATTGATAGTTTTTCTTTTATAGCATTGAGAGACTTTTATTTTGGTTTTGGATTCACAGTTTGCATTTTTCAACTCAACTAATTATATCACACCTGCTGATAGTCACTGCAATTATATCTAAAGTAATTAACTTATATTTGCTTTTCTATATGTTACCTGTATTGTTGCTTCATTCATTCTTAAAGGCTCCAATCTTCTTAACAAAGGTAGAAACAAATGGTATCTTTCTTGCCGAAGCTGTTTCAAAATCCAGACTTCTTAGCTCTGACGGATGTTTTTTCTTTCAGAGTTGTTGAACAATGGTAGAAATATCTTTTTGTGTAGATTGCTGCTAAATCTTTTATTCATCTTCAGTTCTCTTTATCATTCATGTTTGTGTTAAATGTGTTTTCATTAATTGAAAGCTTTTGTCGATGCATAGTTTGGTATTGGAATTGTACCATATAGTCCCTCTTAGCTGTGGGTTTTTTTGGTGGCAAAGGAATTCATCGATTTATTTGAAGTAAATTGACGAGGTGTAATGTAATTGTTGTACTAGGTGTGAACCAATGACAATGTTTATATTGTGAATTATTATGTATTAATAATGAATAACTTTGTAGCTTTTTGATAATTATATTGTAATTAATTATTGTGTATTGAATTTTGGTTAATTATAATCATGTATAATGTAAATAATTATTATTATTTTTTGAAAAAATTAAACGATTTTAAATCGGGTGAATTGATTTTAAATGCGCGATATTAAATCGGGTCAAGCTGATTTAAAAACTCATATTATTTTGAACATTTTTTAAATTGGTCCAACCGATTTAAATACGTACTATTAAATTGCACTAACGGATTTAAAAAAGTATTTAAATCGGATCAACGCCTGATTTAAAAGCAAAAAACTTACTAAATCGTCCGTTATTAGATCGGACGCCCAACCGATTTAAATAATCTTCTAGAACCGATTTTAAAAGTGTTTTTTGCACTAGTGTATAATATTCCAATTTATTCCCAAAAGAAATTCATGAATACTAACTAAATATTCAAATTCTTCTTAGCCATTAACAAACAAGCAGGGACTTACCACCAACCACTTTGCACAAGGATCCGAGCACTACCTGCAAACCAATAATTAACACAGTCACACACCAAAAGCACAACATCATAATCATGATTTATAAATACAGCAGTGTTACGTCTCGCAAACAACTTTCTCACGAAGGCTGTTTTTGTTCTATATAAACTACTGCATTATTATATAAAAGTTAAAAACAAATTACAAAGGCATGTGAATTATCTAAAACAACTTTCGCGATATTAAGCATTACGCTTATAAATAAAACCTGCAGAATTCAAACCAAAACAGCCCCTATTTGTCTCTAACCATTTCTAACATCATAATCATTATAAATAAAACCAATACGCACATGCAGTAGTGCTGGAAAAACCTGCAGTCCCTATTTGTCTCTAACCATTTCTAACATCATAATCATTATAAATAAAACCAATACGCACATGCAGTAGTGCTGGAAAACCCTGCAGAATTCAAACCAAAACAGTCCCTATTTGTCTCTAACCATTTCTAACTTCATAATCATTATAAATAAAACCAATACAGTCACATACACTAGGGGATTAAGTGTAAACATAAGATAAGATTATTGCATCATTACCGATTCGTTAGTAGCCATCATCTTCTTCAGGCTCAGACTGAGTTAGTATTTGTTTTCCCTTACCACGGCAATTTTTTGACGCATTTGTCTCGCGCGCCCTCCCCCTTCTGCCACCACCTCCCTCATTTATTATTAACGGGCGTTGCGCTTGCCGCCCATCGCCTTGGTTGAAGCCTTCATTAGAGTATAATCCTTGATATACATTGAAGTTTTGATGAACATTAATGTTGTTTCTAGCTTCGCCGTGGTTGAAGCTTTGATGAACATTAATGGTGTTGGTGTTGCTAGATTCTCCTCTTTCACCACTTCCACCTCTTCCGCCACTACCACTTGTAGCTCCACCTCTTCCGCCACTTGGCTGCACTATAGGATCAAAACCTTGTACATGAATTGGTTCATCTTCAAGTATGCGACTTATGTCTGCTAAGCTTAAGTTCAACAATCTTTCATCATCATGATTGTCTCCCGGCAAACCCAAATTCAAATCAATATTGTGCAAATTAGTTAGATCTGGTCGATATCCAGCTTGATTGACATAATCTTGTGAAGCACTGGGATTATTGGGGGGGGGGGGGGGGGGGGGGGGTTGTTGGAATATTGTTGACCTTGTGATCCTTGGGCCGATCCTTGCCACGAATATCCCTGCGCCGCTGACGCCATCGATGCCATAATCGCATCCCATTTAGACTGAATGATTTGTTCAACGTGTTGGTCCAACTGTTGCTGCCTTTCTTCCTCCGTTGGTTGGTGAAGTTCTTGCCGTATCGACTCCCTGATTGGCGCTTCGTTATCATCTTCAGTTTCGTCTCTTTGAGGTTGAGATCGCCTTGTACTCATAGAAGAGGTGTAACTGACAACTCTTAATCCACTTGGGTCACTTTGATACAAAGAAGATGTAGACCCCGCAGCGAATCTGCGACCTCGATGCTTTCCACCAGCATTCTGAACAAAAGCATGAGAAATTCGCCTTCGACGAATCTCATCATCATCTCGCATATAAGGTGGTAGCTTTTGTTGTTTGGCATCGTATTCTTCGATAAATATTGTCGTCAACCTCTACAAAAAGTTAGAAAACAAGAATCATCAATTATACGTAATTAATTAAAAAATGTTTATATATATAAATACTTACCGAAACTTCTTCCACCCTTGTCCCCGTCCATTGTCCAGATTCTGCATACTTGTGCATCAAATCATTCATTTCCATAAAGGTTGGTGCACGACCATGAGCACAAATAAATTCAATGCGAAGTGTTTCAGCAGATTTAGAACCTCAAGAGTGTACGCATCGTTGTTGAGCCTCATCAGTTTGTCTATTCCGCTTATTCTTTTGACACTTTTCTTTGTACTCCGGTGTACCCCACTTGAGCTTCAAGTCAGGGAATGAATTACCAGCAAGCCATGCAGGCGGGTTTGCTGGATCTTTCTCAATCTTTCCTCGTGCAGTAAAAAGTAAGCACGACAAACGTTTGGAAGCTTTCTTATTAAATATATCCCTAATAGCATCTGTGTGGGCTTTATGCCAGGTTACTTTCGACTACATATAATAAAGAAATATTGTTAGATATAATATATATTTAGTGACAAAATTAATTAGGGAAAAATACACTAAGAGCAAGAAAGCAGCAAGACAACCCAAAACTAAAAATAGAACAGCCATTCCAAAATTAAAAGAATGTGCAAAAGTAAATAGAAGAACATCTGATTCCAAAACTAAAAATAGTATTAATTGAATTGTTTACTCTGAAGCCATTCCAAAACTCGTTCCATCCAGCCTTATCGTCTTTGACCTCCGTCCAATTCGCATATGGAGTCTGAAATTTGGATTTTATGGCATGGTTAATAGCTTTCATCGCCGGATTCTGCGGTTGTAAACTGCACAAATTATTTAAAACAATATATTAGTTAAATATTTTTTGTGGAAAAGGCCAAGACACACAAATTCTTTGAATTATAATTAACTTACTCTGTTTTGGTGAATGACATGATGATGGCTCTACCATGTCGGTCAACCAACCGTTCATGTATAGGAGCCATAAGCAAAGCTTGATCAATTTCCTCATCCTCCTGATCATCGTCGTCGTCGTATGAGTCATAATATTCTTCGACACCGTCTACATTCCGAGACTTTGGCATACCCACCAAGTATCGGCTTCGAACAACACGGTGGTGTAAAGGAGGCGCACGTGGACGGCGTCCGCGACCGCGCCCGGCGCCCGGATCATTATTGTATCCACGTCCATGTCCGCCACCCGGATCATTATTGTCTTGTTCTTGATTCATCTACAGGGCTCACAAACATAAGAAATATGTCACAGAACTGTAAACTCATAACTCTGCTTCAGTCAAAAAAACAAATAATCAAACCCTAAACACATTGTTTCCATTTAATGTACTACTCAAACCAAAATTAAACCACGAAGCAAATCCTTTAACAAAAAACACACAATCCAAACCTAAATGAGATACTCAAGAATCCTATAAATACTCTTAAAAATCACTGAAACTAACAAATCATAAAAACTAACAAAACATAAACAAATTGGAGAATAGAATTGGTACCTGAGCTTCGATTTGGAGGCTAGGGTTCGAGAGAATCGTTTCACTGAGCTTTGATTTGGATGCTAAGGTTCGAGAGAGAACGAGTGTGAGAGAGAGAGAGATCGTTTCAGTAAGCTTTGAGAGAGAACTAGGGTTCGCGAGAGATGACGAGTGAGAGGGAAGAGAGTTCAGCCGCAGTGAGAGGGAAGAGGTTAGGGTTGGAAAGAAACAAAATTATGGTATCAGTATTTGTTTTTACTAGTACTAGTATTTGTTTTCTTTGCATTCAAAAATAAATAAATAAATGTAATTGAAGCTTACCAACAAAAAAAAAGTAATTGGGCCATAATAATACTTCATCATATAGTAAATTAAATATTCACGTACAACTACTAAATTGTTTCGAAAAAGAAGTACAATGATGAAATACTAATATTAATTTTCGTCCCAATCTGATACATCTTCACCATTATTGTCGTCTTCATCATCTTTACCATTAATTTCTTCGTCGTCTTCATCGACATCACCTTCCGGAGGTACTTCTTCAGCTTCTTCATGTACACAAAGACTATTGAAAGGTTCAACTTTAATGACATCATCAACATTGGACATCTCATCTTCCTGATATGGTTCATCATCTTCATCATCCATCTCACTTTTTTCAATCCGGCCCCTTGGTTTTGTTGGTATTGCGGCACACCAGCCTTGCTTTTCAGTTTTAATTGATGGATAAGGGACATAGTAAACTTGTCTGCCATTATGAGCCATAGCAAATGGATCATACATTGGATATTTCCTGTTCATTTGTATGTCCACAGTATTAGTCTTTGAATTATATTTGGTACCTATACTTGAAGGATCAAACCAATTACAGTAAAACAATACGACTGTTTTCTTGTAGTCAAGGTAATTGTATTCGATTTCAAATATGTGCTTGATCACACCATAAAAATCTCCGTCACCACTTTCAGTCACACCTTTGATACACACTCCACTATTTACTGTTGTTTTTCCTTCAGTCCAATTGTTTGTGTGAAATTTGTATCCGTTGACAAAGTACGTGTGCCATTCTTTAACGGTTGACTTTGGCCCATCAGATAAGTTCATTAAGTGTTGTATGAGAGGAGTTACAGGTGTTTGAAGGTATATGTATTGTTTGAACCATGCTGGAAAACGTGAATGGATTTGAGCAGAAGATTCTTGTGGATTTATACCAGCAGATGTTAAAAATAGCCTAAGTTATAAAAGAATATATCGTTAATTATATATACGCGAAGTTAGATTATAAATTAAAATTATTATTAATTAATTAAAAATACTCACTGTAAATAGGGCTCGACTTCAGTGCAGTTAATCAGCAAGTGAAATGCGCCAAATTTAAAACTTTGTCACCGGGATAGATCACTTTCTCGTAACCAACGTGACGACCAGGCAAGCTGAATATTAACATGTTTAATGGGTGAATTTTCACAGGATGAGACGTTTCAGTTTCATTTCGACTATTTCTTGATGACAACGTATCTTTGAAATAATGAGAACAAAAGTGAATTGTTTCACGGTGTAAGTATGTTGCACTAATTGAGCCTTCAACCCTAGCTTTATTTTTCACAGAACGTTTTGAATCGCCCATGAACCTTTCAAACGGGTACATCCATCTATATTGAACCGGCCCACCTAGTCTAGCCTCGTTTGCAAGATGCACCACAACATGCTCCATAGAATCAAACAAAGCCAGAGGAAATATTCTCTCCAACTTACACAAGATTAGTGGAATGTCATATTCTCGCTAAATTCGACGAATAACCGTGTGGCATCTTCACTTGTTTTACCCATCGACAAACAAATTTTGCTTCATCAGGAGATAGAGTATAGTTCGCACGCGGTTTTAACAATTTGCGTTGGATGTCTCCACCAACAAAAGGTCATTACGTTTGCAATACAACCCTATGTCTTTCCTCGCATTATCAGTATCTTTCATTTTTCCTTTGACATTCATTACAGTGTTGAATATGTTTTCAAACACATTTTTTTCAACATGCATAACATCAAGATTGTGTCGTAAAAGATTGTGTTTCCAATACGGCAGATCCCAAAAGATACTTTTTTTGTCCAGTTGTGTGTTTGTCCGTAACCACGCGGTTTAGAAACAACACCACCTACAACCTCTACCTTTGAAATATCTTTCACTTTGTTCCAGACTTGTTCGGATGTCAAATAATGTGGCGGTCCACGAGTTTCAATCTCACCATTAACAAAAGCCTTTTTGTTTCTTCTAAATGAATGATCATCAGGAAAGAAGCGACGATGACAGTCAAACCAAGTAGCCTTCTTACTTTTATCTAACCAAAAAGATTTTGTATCCATCATACAAATAGGACATCCTAGTTTACCATGTGTCCCCCATCCAGACAACATCCCATACGCAGGAAAATCATTAATGGTCCACATCAAAGCTCCTTTCATATTGAAATTTCGTTGTTGACTGATATCATATGTCGCAACACCGTTCCACAACTTCTTCAAATCATCAATCAAAGGCTGTAAATAGATATCAATACCAGCAGTTGGACTAGATGGACCTGGTATGACAGCTGCTAAAAACATGTAAGGTTTTGATATGCACATGTCAGGTGGAAGATTGTACGGGGTCACCACAACAGGCCAACATGAATATGGAGTGGCTGATACTTGAGTGTATGGTGTAAATCCATCAGAGCATAAGCCAAGTCGAACATTTCGTTGCTCCGAAGCAACTTCAGGATAAACTTGATCAAAATGCTTCCAAGCCATTCCATCAGAAGGATGTCGCAACTCACCGGACATTTTTATCCTTTCATAGTTTTCACGATGCCATGTCACTTTACTAGCAGTTTGCAATGATGCATACAACCTTTGTAACCTTGAAATTATGGGTAAATATAGCATCACTTTTCTTGGGACAGACTTCCTTTTGCTTAACTGAGAATTTTTTCTTACATGGTATCTTGGTTCTTGACAAAATTTACATTCAAGCAATTCACCGTCACTTACACCAAATTCGTTGTTATAGTACAACATACACCCGTTATCACAACAGTCAATTCTCTTTACTCCGAGCCCCAACTTTCCCACTAACTGTTTTGTTTCATAGTAACTTTTTGGCAAATCAAGAGGGCGCTCTACTGTTATATCCAACATCAATTTCGTGATCAAATCCATGGCTACTTCTGTAACTAGATGTTGACACCTTAAACCTAAAAGTCTAATACACACAGTTAAGTTCGAGTCTGGATATCCTTCACAAAACGGTTTATTTGTTTCTTGCAAAAGATCAAAAAACCTTTGGGCTTCCTCGTTTGGTTGTTCAACGATAACTTCAATATCATATTCAACTTCATTCGGTTCGTCAACGTCAACTTCAATCGGCCTATAAATCGGTACATTAAACCCAAGGGCATTCGTTATCATATCGTTCATCTCATTGAACGGATGATAATGCTGATAATTTTGTGGCATTGCTAACGAGGGCTGAATAACACTGTTTGAAGCTGCACCTTGATACGCGGGTAGAACGCTCGTGGAAGACCTTCCCTCGCCATGACTTGACCAAACCCAATAGTTAGGTTGAAATCCTTTTCTATATAAATGAGACCTAATTTCATCTTCGTTATGCATACATGTACATTGACAAATTGCATACGGACATCTAATTCCCCCTTCACGTATGACAATGAGATTACATTTTACGGTAGTTATAAATAGTTCAACCCCTAATTTAAAATCCCTTTTAACTTGTCCTCTCTTTACATGATCATGCCGATCGTACATCCAACTACGATCCATCAAATTCATACCTGCGCAAGTTTAAAATAATTAGATCGACCATATTTGCTTTATTTTTCAACAAACATGCACTTTTAACATTTTTCTATTTTTAAACATATTAATTTTTGATTTTACTATATCAAAAAAATACTAACTATTTTTTAATTTTTTGACAAAAATACAAACTTTTAACATTTTTATATTTTTAAATATACTAATTTTTGTTTTATACTTTATTATTTCACAAAAATACTAATTTCTTTCATTTTTTTAACAAAAATACAAAATTTAACATTTTTTTTTTAAATAATATTATTTGTTTTATTGTTTATTATTTCCTAAAAATACTAATTTTTTAAATTGTTGGACAAAAATACACAGTTTTAACATTTTTCTATTTTTATATATAATTTTTTTTGTTTTATATGTCAAAAAAATACTAACTTTTTTGTTTTTTTTGACAAAAATACAAACTTTTAACATATTTCTATTTTTTAATATACTATTTTTCGTTTTATACTTTATTATTTCACAAAAATAATAAGTATATATTATTTAATAACTATTACTAGGTATTATAAATTAAATCCATAAAAAAAAATTACATTACTTACTTGAGTGCGAGTAGATTCTGACTTTACGCGCTCTTAACCGCCGGACTCGGATGACCACGAGAATCCTAACTTCAAAACTTGCTAAAATAAAAATTGGTAACAAAATATGTTGTTTTTTGTTAAGAAATGGAAAATGGTGAAGTTCGGAAAAATGTGAAAATGAAATGTGATAGAATTAGTTGTTGAGATGAAAATGAATCTGAACGCGTTATTGGCGGCCATCAGCCCTCAATAATATCCAACATTCAGCATGCATTATTGGCGGCCATCAGCCCTAAAAAATACAGGTATTGTTGGCGGTCCACAGCCTCCAACAATGCATATGCTTGTAAAGTTTTTGACAATATCGAAGTGCATTATTGAGAGCCATTAGCCTTCAATAATTCTTATTTTATTTGTTTTTTTTTTATAACAGTTTTGTGCATTATTGAGGGCTTTCAACCCCCAATAAACTCTCAAGAAATATATATAGGGTGGTAGATAAAGGTCTAGCGGCGCAGCTTGTTGTCCGTCTACCTTTTGTTCATGTGTAATTATATATATATAATGGAGTCAACGGATCTCTCCTCTATATTATTTATTTATATATATATATATAAATTCGTTGCTAAAAAAAGAACTAAAAACAAAAATGTTATATATTTACTCTCTATATTTAAAATAAAATTTACAGAGAACAAAAGTAAAAAATTAATTTTTTAAAAGAACTAAAATCAATACTCTCTATATTTACGGAGGCAATTTTCAAATTTAAGCCAAATTTCTATATTCTTCGATGTGGTTGGTTGGTTGGTTAGTTGATGAACAACTAAGTTATGAAGTGACCAATATCCAAGATTTAAAATATGGGTGTTGCTAAATATTGTCTATCGAGCACTCTTTAAGGATTTTATTTTAAGAAATAATTTATTTAAAATGTGAACCATCTAAATTTTCAATACGTTGACTTTGTATATTTCCATAAAAATTGTATAAAAAACTTACTATTTAAGAGTTTAAAAGAGTATCTCGTAGTATTTTCCTTAATATATTCATAGAAGTTTTTAGGTCGACCAAATATGAAATATCAAAATCAAAGTGAATAAAATACGACAAAAACATCTAGAAAACCATGGCCACGTGTTAACATAGATTATTATTTTATATAGATTCTAATCACATTAGTTGGGCCACACCATACTATTGATACCCCACATAGGCCCACACACCGTATTCTTGATTTCATCATCAAAATCAAAATCCATTTTATACATCAAAACAACAAAACTAAGCTTAACAAGTAAGCATCATTCATCATCTCATTTCTCTCATCATCACAAAAAATGGAGTTCCCTTTCAACCATAACTCTTCCAACGTAACCCACACTCATCACCATAACCGAAGAGACGAAGAAGAACAACAACACTACCCACCACCTGGTCACAACACCTTTAACCAACCACCACCACCATATCAACAACCACCTTTCTACGCCGACTCATACCCACCACCACCACAACCACAACCACCATATCATCATCAACAACCAGAAACTCAAGTCTTCCACACAGGACACGTGTCCCATCAAAATTTCAACCACCCATCACCCCATCCACCACCACTTCATCAACCTGACATTCACTCTTACAACCCCAATTATGCTGCATCTGCATACCCACCTGCACCTGCACCTCCATCCGTACCTGATCACTCCTCTACTCCATTCCCAAACTCCACTGTTCATCATGTTTCTCATGAAACAATTCATCAACCTCATTTTCCTTCCAATGTTCATCACGTCAGTCATGAGGTACATGTACCTACTGCTCCTCCTCTCTCCTCTAACAAACCTACTTTCAAGGTTGTTACCAAAGCTTCCCCAAATTACTCTCTCACCATTCGTCGCGGTGAAGTTGTTCTTGCTCCTTCTGATCCCTCCGATCAGCATCAGGTAAACTAGGTTTTACATTTTTTTTCATTAAACCATCAATTTTAGTGCTAAAATGTCAATGACTCTCCAATTTAGTTCTAATGTATATGAAATCCCTCAATTTAGTCCCTACCATTTTAATTTTTGTGATTAAATTGACAAAATTTTAACCACGTAATTGAGATCGAGTGGTTATTGAGATCGAGTGGTTAATGAGCTCCCTAGATTTTCTAGGTTGAACTTTAGGAGGTTCATCTTGATTTGTTTGGGAATGGGAGGAAAAAATTACTTGTTTTGCTACCGAACTCTGGATTATTAGGTCACATTCTCCTAGAGACTAGAGGATTGACGCAAAAAAAAAAAAATTGACAAATTTTATATACTTTTAGAACAAATTATATTTAAATAGTTTAGGGACTAAGTTGGAGAGATAGTGATACTCTAGGGATTAAATTCAAGAGACAATGATACTTGGACTAAATTGATCGTTTTTTTTTTTGTTCAAGACTAAATTGATAGTTTATTAGGACTGGAGTATTTTTTTTTTGTATGAGTATTTTATTGTGGTTTTTGGTTTCATTGTTCTAATTTGATTTATGTTTTTGGTTTTTTTGTTGTAGCATTGGTACAAGGATGAGAAATGGAGTACCAGGGTGAAGGATAAAGAGGGTCACCCTGCTTTTGCTTTGGTCAACAAGGTCACTGGTGAGGCCATTAAGCATTCCATTGCTGCCACCCATCCAGTAAGATACATATCTTTCTCAACTCATACATTTCACTTAATTGCAAAGTCTTTCCCGTTTTGGAGTTTGTATTTCCATTATGCAACAAATGCAGTGCAGGTTCATGTTTTTTGTGCTGATTACTGAATTTGAATTTTTTATAATATGAAGAATCAGGGTTTTAAAAAATATCGATTTTTTATGTCCACACAACCACGATTCTTTAAAATATCAACGACTGCAACGTACATGCAATCATGTTTTAAATCCATGTGAATATGAATTTTCATCTTTAGAAATGTCAATTTGTTTAATTGTCGTAAAATTTGGTCTTTGTGCTATTCCTTTGTTTTTCAAACATGAAGGTAAGTAGACATTAGGCAACTCAGGATGTTATAATTTGGTCTTTGGAATGACTTATCTGTTACAGCTAGTGGATTCTAATTTTTAATCTTAGTGTTCACTTACTTGGGCAATGTGCTACCTTTTCTGTTGAAAATAAAATAAAATGGTAAATTATACCCTGTCCCTTGGGAGCCTTTTCTTTATAACTTAATTATGAGGTTCTTGGAGCTTTATGCTTTTCAAATAAAGTTACAACTTGCAAGTGCTTTGTTGTGTCCTGGTATTTATATTACCAAACTGTTTGCATTGGGATCGACTGATTTTGGTTGAATCACGTTGCGCCATTGTGATTTGACAAAAGCTTCAACAAAATCACTGTACCATTGTGATTTTGTTAAAAAATTCACTGTCAATCCAAACATGCACTTGGCATGTGCTTGTTTTCGCGTTGAAAAAGTTACGGTGGACATCAAACTGTTAGGACTTAAGCACATGAGGAGAGCTCAACCCAAAAGACTAATCCAATAGGCGAGAGAGCTTCATGGCTTAAGTACCACATTAAGCACTTTAATCTACTCGATGTGGGACTCCTAACGTTGCCACGCCGTTTCCTTTTCGGCGGTTTCACACACCTATCACTATTCGGTGGAGCACCTTAATCTAGCCTACAGGTAGCCCTTTCCGTGACCCAGATCTCAATGAAAGCACCAATTGTTAGGACTTAAACACATGAAGAGAGTCTAACCCAAAAGACTAGTCCAATAGGTGGGAGAGCCTCATGGCTTCGGTACCACATTAAATACTTTGATCTACTTTATGTGGGATTCCTGACACAAACATGCGGTGAGAACAAAGCTGTAGACCGTACTTTATATATAGCTTTTGGTTTCTTGCTGTGAAATATCATTTGACTGCACATTTCTTAGTCTACATAACCTCTGTATTAGTTTGTCTACCATTCCACCAAAATTTTAAGAAAAAGGTTCAAACCTAAGTGAACTAAAAAGTACAGTCAAGGTTAAAGTAAACCCATTTTGGGGTCAATTCCTTTTGGTGGACTTTTGGTAAGTTATTTTCAATTATCATTATTATAAGCTCTTGCTAATGCATATAATGTACTTTGTATATTCTTATGGATTCTGGAATGATTCAGATGCATAATGTTTTGGAACAATATATCGATGTTATATGACGTCCCGTTTCCCAATTCTCCCTTCTCTTCCTTTCCACCATGTTTCGTAATTTGTTGTTTACATGACTCTTTTCATAATATTTTTGTAGGTTCGGCTGGCACGTTACAATCCAGACTATCTTGATCAGTCTATTCTGTGGACTGAGAGCAAAGACCAGGGCAGTGGCTACAAAGCTGTAAGGATGGTCAACAATATTCAGCTTAACATGGATGCCTTTCATGGCGATAAAAATTCTGGAGGTGTGCGTGATGGCACTACCATTGTCCTCTGGGACTGGAACAAAGGTGATAACCAGCAGTGGAAGATCTTGCCCTACTGTAAGTTTTCTATCAAAACATAAACAAAAAAAAACCTCTATTATGTTTGTTCCTTTAGAAGTTTATAATCTAAAGAATTTTTTTTGTGACATTTTGATGTTTGCTGTGTTTGTTTTCTAGTTTAATTGTTACGTGGAGATTTCTTATATTGAAATGTGTTACCATTTACCAGTAACGTGAACGTTCCCGTTATTTATTATGACATCCTAGCTAACTTCTCAATGATTTAAAATTTTTACTGTGCTTAAAGTTATTTGTTCTAGCTTATACCATAGATAATGTAGAGTAAAAAATTGGCATCCTTTTATTTTCCTTTATGATAAGATTCAACAACTGACAGATGATTTTGTCAAAAAAAAAAAAAAACTGACAGATGATTTTTCACATTTAACTGATTCTCCTTTTCAATTATGGTTAATGCAGGAGTACAAGTGAAGGTACTGTATCGATGGCTTTGAAGATTTATTATCTATATCTATTAAGTTTAGAGAACTATGGTATCATTTGTTTGAGTGGTTAGTGTTTGTTCAACTTGAATGTGTTTCATGAGGTATAATGGTTTGCAATACAGTTATTGGTACCAGACAACCAGATGTTAGATTTTTCATTATAACAAAGTGTGTTGATTGTCGTGATTTCGTTTATGTGCATCTTTGTACCTTAATGTGATGTGATTAAGCATTTTCGTATCGGTATTAAAAAAAATATCAACATTTTAGAACTCATGTGCTTAAGAGGATTCTCCCAAAATAATGTTTCTTCACCCTGAACCTATCTTTTTTGAGGCAACATAAAAAACTAAGATGGGTCATTTTCCAATTCTCCATCCAAGATGATAAAGATAGTATTTGGAACTTTGTATTGTCATTTAATGCAGGTCAAGAATGAAGTTACAAGTTGTAGCTTCATGTTAAACACATAGTGAGCGAGGTACTCGATGCAGTGAATAACGCGCCATAAATCGATCCATGGTGAGATTTTTTTGAGAGTATAGAAGACAAACATTATTCTAACTAATCCAATTAATTTTCATTTTCATCTTCTCCACCCCACACAAGATGTTATCTGAGCCATTGAATGAGTGATATTCCACAGATTTATAATGCAGCGCCCATATCTTATCCATTTCTTTTCTCTCTTTTCCCTTCATCTCATCTCTCTGTGTTTCTTTGCTTATTAGTTCATCCATTTACTCTTTTTTTTTCCACCACCACTCTCAAGTTCTAAATCTTCCTTGCTCCTATTATTTAAGTTTTTAATTTAAAATACGAATCTAAATATGATTATCTATGTTCCACAACTTCTTTTTTTGCTCTAATTAGTAATTAATTCAAACAAAAGAAATGGATCAAGCATATATACAATCGAAATATGATTTGTCCCTCCACTATTCATGAAGAAATTAATTAGAATTACAATCAAATTTTTAACTGTATATGAATTTCAGGATATCACAGAGGAAATGAACCTCAACTCACAATTTCCCTAAGCTCAATCGAAGCAGTTGGATTGTAATAGGGGTTCTTGTGAAATGATGAAATTCACGATTTGTTTGATGGTGGTGTGATGGGAGTGATGGGATTTTTTGTTTGAATAATCTCATGAATTTCTCATGAATTTTTTTGTTGAAAATTACTCTTCCGGTCCCCATCTTTCTTTTATACCCCCTAAATAAGCAAAAAAAATTGGTTTGTATTTACCGAAGTCTTTTTTAGAGCAAATTTTACACTAAAAAAAATTTCGGTTTGTGTTAACCGAAACTTTTTGTGTGTTTAGGGGTATAAAAGAAATGTGGGGGCTGGAAGAGTAAATTTCTTTTTTTTTTGTCATCAAAATGGTGAATGTCCAATAAATTGAGAAAGCAATTATAAGGCCCATCTTAGCCCAAACCAACCAGTTTCCAAGGACATAAGAAACAAATCCAACAGGAATAGTGTGTGAAATTATGTTCTTTAGGGGTAGGACACAACGTCTGACACAACTAGGGATGACAAAAATATCCGAACCCACAGATATATCTGCGGATAAAATCCGTCACGAACACAGAGCGGATAACCGAATGGATATCCGCGGGTAAGATAAATGGATATTTTAACTACCCGATAGTTAATGTATTGACTTTTGTTGTTAAATTGAAAGTGAAATGTATGAATATTATTATGTGTTAATAATCTTTTTATTGTTTCTTTAGAAAGAAGATAAAAAAATTTCAAGTAATTAATTTTTTTTTATAAGAATCACAAATTTTTAATTTTTTTTGTTATCCATGGATATCTATAAATATCCGCGGATACTTCAAAATCTGTGGATTACCCGCTTAACGCACGGATATGGATATCGTATTTATCCAACGGAGCGGACACAAATACCATATTATCCGCCCTCATGGATATCCATTGACATACCTAGACACAACTTGTACACCAATATGACATAAGTAAGATAATACATATTGAAATCAACAAAGAGAAAAGTAATGGTTTATCTAGGTCGGTGAAACTACACCTACTATCAGAGATACCAATTCATGAAAGAAAAACTACTACTTTGAATTAGTACATTTTAGACTTATAAGAACAAGCCCTATGTTGTTAAATGTCTCTTCCTAATAATCCTAGTGAACTTTCTACATAGGATTTCCCCTAAATATGAAAACACACTCACTTTCCTAATCACTAGCATGTGTGATTCAAACAATTAGTAATAAGAAAGGGTATTGAAAGACCATTCAACAACCTAAACTTTAAACCTCAGAACATAAGTTCTAGAGGAGGTATAACTCGTATAACAACACAAGTAATGACTCACAAATAACTAGCTCTAAAACTAGATATCTTCAATTATAGCCCGCACTTGAAAATGTTGTGTTGAGTCTCTTATATAGTGATGCAACTTCTGAGATGTGCTTGATATTTGAGTCGTTTTTAAATCATTCAAAGTTAGTTACGATTTTCAATCATATCAAACAAACAAGCTTGATAACAACCTTCATAACAAATTTTCTGAAAACATGCAATCTTTAATTTTGCATACTTGAGTTGTAAGAGCGAGAAAACACGCACAAGATAGACTTGTGTAAATAATTCTGCTTGTAGTTGTGGCAAGATGTTGCACTCAAACTAGAACATCTTGTACCACATGTTGCATCAGCACATATGTATTGCACATGTTGTTTTAGCTAATGCAGCCAACCCAAAAGGAACTACAGAGTGTATTTAAACAAAAATGTTATTTGAACACAAAATCAAACATTTAATACATGATTTTTTTTTTCTACACCACCCCTTGATAATTTGTGGATATGTATTCAATCAATGAGAATAAGTCATAGATATATGCAATAAAAAATTGTTAAAAGTTAGTTGCGAGTAACACATGTAATTGTAATTCTACCTGTATGACGTGTTCTTTTTGATTGTTGGGTAAATAACCCCAAATATAAAATGATGGTGTATGCCTCATCTAAAATACATACACACGGTGCTGTTCACCATATTTACGTAACCTTTTTTTGTCAACTTTTTTTCAACTTTTTTTAATATAGAGATTAGTTTTGCAACACAAAAAATAAGTTGTGTCTAACTAACTTTACTACTTCATTAACCACAATTTTTTTTTTTTTTTATAGAACCACAAAAATATATATTGTTAACCACTTTTGTAACATATCTCATTAAACAGTAACCAAAAAAATGTGAGTTGTTAACCATTTATTTTATTTTATGTTATGTATTACTAAATAGTTTGCTCCCTATTGTTGAGCCAGTTTTGGTTTCACTCTCTCTTCTTTGCAATTCTATCCTTATAATTTTTTTTTTTTGACAAAAAATTCTATCCTTATAATTTAAAAATTCCTTTTTATAATCCCTCGTGCTATATATATTATGCGAAGGATTAATTTTCAACTGTTGATTGGAAAATATTTAATGGATTATCTCAATTCAACTAAAAATATAGTTAAGTATTCTACCCAAAAAATGAATATAGTTAAGTACAATTCATGTCCACTATGACACATGATATTTTGTTTCAACTTTGTACTTTACATATTTGTAATAGGATCCATTAAAAAAAATTGTAATTGTATGTACCCTCTTGCGCATTAAGAATAGCCATCAAGATCAATTAAAATAATTTATGGTAAACTGTCCACCTTCAATCAATATAGTAGTAGTAAAGGCAAACAAAAAAAATATTTAGAGTGGACCAGCATTTAAATTACGGAGGAAAATGCTATTTAGTAAGAATTTTTTTATGCAAGAAAGAAAAGAATTTTATGTCGCAACTTTTGATTGGTCAAATTCTAATCACTCTCTCTCCCATGTATGGTTAGCCAATTTTTGATTGGTCAAATTCCCTAATTTTGTGGATTCTTCTCTTTCTTGTGTAATTTTTTCTTACTAAATAGCAATGCTCTTAAATTATATAACTAAAACAACTCTAATGATAAATGGCAGTGTTAAAAGTCGCACATGAGATAACATACATATAAACATGTATTTATAAGTAAAGTTAATTTTCATTATAAAAAAAAAAGTAAAGATAATTTTCACATTACCTAATTGTACTCATGTGAAAACTAAAAAAAAGAAGAAAAAATACACCAAATAATAAATACCTTTCATCACGAACAACCTTTTCAAAACTCATTTAAGTTTCTTTAAGATTGATAAACCTTGAAAATACTATAGTCAAATGAGATTCACATTGTTTTTAACGGGTAATGACGTGGATCATTACTGGCAAATCTTAGTAAACTAGTACGTATTGCTAGTAGCCAATTTATATAATTGTGAACGTGTGTCATTAGTGATCACATTCTTCTTAGTCAATGAACAATGTTAATAAAATATTTTGTCAAAGACAATATATTTGATTAGGTATACATATAGTTTTTTAATAAAAAATAAGATAAGTCTCAACAGATAGAATTGTCGAAATTACTAGTATCGGACGCCGTGATCCGGGCTGAATTCCGGTCCCTCCACTTTTGAGTGTGTGTGAGTTTTCAATGATTTGTTCGTCTATCTAAAAAAATGTGTTTAGTGTGGTTTGGCAGGGAAACAAAATTCCTGCTGTAATTGCATCAACACAGTTACAACACCAACCATCTAATTATAATCAATGACCGAGATCAATTACAGCATATAATTGCGTGTAATTTCTACCGTAGCAAATTCGAATCTGTTTAGTAGAATATATCAAAAACAATACAAATTCAATGTTGCTAAATTATAAAAGATGATTTTACAAACAAACTCATAACATTCAAGTTAATAACATAAAATAATAAAATACTCATAAATATGACAAAATCAAATAAAATTAACAAATTAGCTAGATCAATTTAAGTATAGTGTATGAATACATTCCACTTTGTTAAAAGAATATTCCATGATACAAAAAATGTCTGATTTTCTATGAAAGAATCCTCATTTATATAACTTTTTGATTTTTATCTCTTGTAACCATAAAAAATATAACTTTTTGATCTTGTATGGATTAAACCTCATTTATTTGTTGTCTTATTCTTCGGTTTGACGTGTTATGCTAAGATCCATGTGAATGTACGAATGTGAAACTTAACTCACCTCAAACTTAGGACAACATATCTCATCTCTTCTTTTTTCATATCAACTTGATTAATGTTTTTTTAATAAGATATGAACATGATTTAGTCATATTTTTTGTGTGTGTGAATGAGACTTTTTCACCGTTTGTTTCAAAAAATCCTATTCGCCCGTACAAACGACGCATAGATGCATCATGATTCATGTAATAACTCATTTCATATATTTAAAAACCATCGGCGATAAAAGAATGTTATTTCATCTGTATCCAAAAAAAAAAAATTGTCATATCAGCCAGGAGCCCATTGATTTTTTCTTCCTTCATATTTACCAACGGCTAAAGATGAACAATAAGTGATGTTATTGAAATGAAGGTAATGCTGATAAATCTAAAATGTTGACAAAAATCTGTCTAAATTAATGATCATTACTTCGTGATGTTTACCAACAAACTATTAGTCAATGGTAACAAACAATTAGTCATGGTAAAGTGACTAGTTAACCACGTACTCCTTGATTATAAACAAAAATAATTAAATTCATATTATTTATTAAGAAATTTAGTCTTGATATTTTCATGATTTACTTTTATTTATTTATTCTCATAAAATTTAATGCAAGTTGCATTTAATTAAATCTTTCTCTTCTTTTTTCATAATCAATAACCAATTAATTTTTTTTTCATCTTTCCATGAAACATACTTCAAATAATTATATTTTACTTTTTTTTTTTTTTGACAAAATATTTTACATTTTTTAATATGTGTGAATTTTTTTTTTTTTTATAATATGGGACGCGCGGAGGGAGTATATATATAAATGATATAATTACCCTTATATGAAAATCATATTTATTTTATTAAAAAAATTAAATTAATATTGATATATTTGTAATTTTTAATAATAAGTTTATTTTAAATATTCTAATTTTAAATAAATAAATAATTATTATTTTTCAATTCCAATATCAAATTTATTTATTCATAATCAATTTAATTTAGAAAAAAAATTAAAATATAATTTAAAATAGACCAAGTTAAAATCTAAATTATATTATTAATTTTCAATTTATTTGTTGACAAACTTCTTTACTTTCTATATTCCCATATGCAATGATGGAGATAGAGTACTTGGAATAAGCGGAATTCTACTTATTAGGAACTAAAACCTATGAGTTTAAGTTTTACAAGGACAAAACAAAAGAATTTTTTTAAAGGAGTTAAAATCCAAATTCGTTAATTTTACGGAAACTAAAAATTCTTTTTACCCTGTTCAATAGAGAGAGTTAACCCATCCAACTTTTTTTTTAAGAAGAACCTATCCACCATTTTAACTTATATGTTATAATTTCAATGACATATGTATCATGTGTTTGTAGTCCAACAGATAGAAAGAAAAAAAAATTTATCAATTAAAAATTAATTTTTCTAAAACGCAATTAAAATTAAATAACTATTTTAATTGATGCACATATTTTCTTAACTCAATTTTGATGCAAACACCATTTTTTTCCTATTCATTTATTCTAGAACTTATTTTGTCCCATTAAAGCTAACTGTCTGAACCCATGAAACAGTGTTAGTTTTTTTGAGGATGAATGGTCCCTACATCATCCCACTAATATGATACCAATCGTTGCACTTTACGGTAGCATATCACCAATAATTGCCGTTGCACTACCCTACCCAATTGTTTGGCCCACCATGGCCATGCTACCATTCATTAATCCTAATAAAACTCTACTAATAATATTTATTTATCGGCAAAAAGACGGATTACATACGTTTATGTGAGTTTACCACAGTTGATAGGGATGTTGTATATAGTATGCATGAATCGGGATTTAAAATTGGGACACTCACACTTATTCACTTTTAAGGTGAAATTTTTTAACCATTAAACTACTAGACAAAATAAAAAAGCAGATTGCATTCGAGTTCAACTAATATTTTTGTAGAAATATGAATTTTTTGTATTCTTTTTTTTTTTGTTGAGCTTTCATATTTTTTCTACTTTGAACTAGGACACCATTCACTTACCCGATATTTTATGTAATAATAAAAGAGTAAAATGCCAAATATCCCCTTAAATTTCAAAATTCGTTAAATACCACCCCTGAAATTTGGAAATAGGCAAATATCCCCCTAAAATTGTAAAATATTAATTAAATTGCCCCTTACTCCGTTTATTTCAGGGGTATTTAACAAATTTTAAAATTTCAGAGGGTATTTGACATTTCACTCAATAATAAAACCAATACTATATATGTACTTAATCAAGGGCAGGATGACATCACTGTACTCTTATCTGACGGTTGTGATTTGGTCATTCAACGGCCAAATTTGTATGATAGCTTGCAATAGGGTATACCCATACTCCCATATGCTCTACTTTGCAACTAAGTATTCAATTTCTCAGCCGTTATATAAAACGTCATCATTTTATGTTTGTGAGGACTATAGACAATGCTTTAGTTTTTGCTATTGCGGTTGAGTTTCGTTGTACAAAAGTCAAACAATTTTAAGAGAAAGTTATAAAGTTTCTCAATCCTTCCATTCCAATCCAATCCAAACTACCCTCAAATCCTTTATTTAATAATTACTTTATTTTATTATTACATTAAACTTGGTATTAAACTATATAATATAATCAAGAAAGCATGCTCAAAGTATGGAAGGGGTCCACACGTTTTGGTTAATTTATTTCTTCAAATTTTGATTATTTTAATGAACTTTTAATTCCAAATAATTATACACTAGTAGCAAATATATAAATCTATAATACAAATTACAAAGTACAAAGAATAGGCAATAAAACAAAAAATTGAATAATAAAATAGAGTATGCTTAGCGGAATTTATTCCGTATGAAGTGGTAGGGTTTTGAATAATGTTCGTAAAATTAGGAGGGCATGTGATGTGGCTGAATCATACATATATGGCCACTCGGTAGAGAGCGCGTATACACTTCACTACCCTTTTTTTTGTGAGATTTAGACATGTTTAATTTAATTTTAGTTTAGATTAGATGTAATTGGAATGGATTAGTATCATGAACATGTTTAATAAAATCAAATCCTTACAAATGACTTTCCAGCTAATCCATCTACATATCCGATAATGTCAACACGTGTCATGTGGTTGTAAATTTTAACGAAATGTTAATTAAAAATTAAGAAAAACTAATGCCATTGACTATCTTTAATACTACTAGCTAGTTGTATTACTTCTTTTATAGGAAGTAGTAGTTTAATATTTAGACATAAAAGTGTTCAAAAGTGGATTCAAATTCAGACATTTACTTATTAACATTTATCTTTGTTAGAGATCAGGAGAATAATGCGTGTGCGAATGTATTGGCTAAGATAGATAATTTCTCTAATTCGTCTTTAGTGAATATTTCTATGTCTCTTAGTAATCCTGTTATGCCTCTTCTAATTGATGCGCGGGGTGTAATTTTTATCCGGGAATAGTTTTCTTTATTGTTTTTGTTTTTCTTTGTTTTATCTATTGTAACAAAAAAATTCATACAACTATCCATCCAATTGTATTTATATGAATTAGTGAACGTAAGAATATTGTTATATATTTTTTAAAAAAATTGTTTTTTAAATGAGTAATATTTTTTTTCTTGATTTTTTTGTTGACTTAGTGTGGTGTGTGTGGTACTAGTAGTTGGTTAATCCGGTTGATTTTGTATAAACAAAAGAAAACAACGCAACTTCCTATGTAGCTGCAGCGAATGAAACGGTCGATGTTCAAACAACATTAACAAAGAGGAGGTGTTTGGATTTGAAACAGTATCCTTAACAAAACAACCTTTTCAATGTCGGCGCCGGAATGTTTCACTTTTTCACCCCAGGATTTTGTTATCTTGCGCAATTAGCAACGCGTGTTATATTTTCTTTTTTCTTCTGTGTACTTAGTTTTCACCCTCCCTCACTATATTTTTAAGCAGCTAAATGAAAATTTCATTTAATTGGAAGAGAGGGAAAACTAAAAAACAAAAGGCTAATAGGAAAAGACATAAAAAAGAAATGTCGTTAATGATGAGGGGAGATTTTACGGAATATTGATAGATGGTGTTCGATTCCTTTACCAAAAAAAAATGTTGGATTCTTAGTGAAAATTAATTTCGTGACCAAACTCTGAATTACCAGATGATTATATACAAACAAACAAAAAAAACTCTATTTTTGTGCTTTTTCTTTCTAAATCAATAAATTAACAATCATTTTTGTTAATAAAAAAATTATCCGTCGACTATTGTATAACTTATATGCATTTCTTTAGATGCAGTTTTTGCTGTTCCTCTTAGTAAAATGTAGTTTTACATTTTGTTTTAATTTTAAAAAATAAAATAAAATAAAACTGCTTTTAAATTAAAATAACCACCTCCATGTATCTATCACAGTAAGAACTGTGTATATGGAACTGTACATAAGTTTGGTCCTTTTTCTATTATAAAAAAAAATTATTGTATTTTTCTATCATTTCATAAGGAAAAAACACAATTTTATTGTTTATAAATATTATACTAATTTTTTTATATTTTTTTCATAAAATAGTATTCAATATTCACTATTATAATTATAAGTAATCACAATTTTAAAAAAAAAAATTATTACAATTTTTTAAATGATAGGAACATATTTTTTTCAAAAATTATTCATTTAACTACTTATGACAACTTGTGCTGTAGATGTTGTATCATTGTTTTCAAATGTGACATTTGTGGCACCAACATAGAATCCTCTTTACATCTCTTTTTCCTTGTGTCATTTTGCTCACCATATATTTTTGGTGTTGGTTGCAGAATATCATTGATATTTGTGTTGACACTAATATTACACTAACATTTTGGTTGCTCCTAGTATGATAAAATTTGTTATCCTTAAAGCTTTTGATGTGAAGGTTCATCTTTCTAAGACTGCTAAAATCAAAGAGACATTATGGCACCCACCTATAATATCTTAGAAAAATGCAACTCAGATGGAGCAACTCATGACATTCCTGGCATTGTAGCTTGTGGTGGCGTGTTCCGAGACAACCAAGTTAATTTTTTGGCTGTTATGCTTTGAATATTTGTGTCTCCTTTGCTCTCCATGTTGAGTTGATGGGAGCTATTTTTTTCCCATTGAAATTGATTTTGAAAATGGTTTGTTTCATCTCTGCAAGAAACTAATTCATCGCTTGTTACCTTGGCTTTCAAGCAACCTAACATTATTCTTTGGGCTATGCACAATCGATAGAGGAATTGTACTCATTTTCTTTCTCAAATGCATTTTAAAGTCACTCAAAATTTCAGAGGATCGAATTGTTGCGTTGATAAAATGACGAACATTGGTTTATCAACTACTAGTTTCACTTAGTGGAATGATTGCAATCACAATAGGCTAAGTTTACATTTAGTTGTTTATGTTTGAGTTCATGTATAATCTTTGCATTCTTTTTTCCTTCACCAAAGTTTTATCCCACTAAATTTTCCTTTGTAAGGTTTTTAATGAGGCAAAGGGCTTCCCACATCTTGGATTTTGGTTTGGTCCCGTAAGGTTCATTTGTATTCTACTTATTTTATTTTTATTTAATACATTTCATTAGGGTGCTTCTTAGGTGGTTTCTTTGAAGTGCCAACATAGTTGATAATTGTGGTTACTTCTCAAAGTTAGATTTATTAGTTTAGTGATCATTTTTCTTACATATACAAAACTGTATTCTTAACTCAACTATACAAAACCGACTTGTAATAAGATGAAGATTACATGCACATAAACTCATGTTCAAATCATCTCACATTCGATGTAAGACATTCTTAACACACCCTCACGCCTAACGTTATTGGGTGCGTGGATATAGAAATGGGTGGCTCGATAGCGAAAACCTGATAGCATGTGGTTCAACGGATTTTAGAGAGGCACTGATTTCATCTTAGATGGAGAGTTGACCTAACTCAATCTTACAAAATCAATTTGTAAAGTGAGAATTATCTCTGGTTATAAACTCGTGTCAAGGTCATCTCACATAAAATGTGAAACTACTTAACAATTATTCAATAAATCTAAAAATGTAATTGATCTATATTTAAGGATGACAATTAAGCCCAAAACCGCGGACCCCGCCCGAACCCAAACTCGAGTCAACGGGTAAAACTCGAGTTGACTGGGTTTGGGTTCGGGTGCCACCCAATTCCCCGGGTGCGGGTTTGGGATCAATAAACCCGCACCAGAAACCACACCCGCTTATATATTAAATTACTTAATTACCCCTTAGTTTATAAACCAAACTATTTATTTATTTTTTATCATGTGGGGTGAAACTTATTTATTTAATTTGGTTAATTTCTAAGCCTACTAATACTTCATTTTTAAGCCTACTGATACTTCATTTTGGTTGAAAATGGAAAATTACTAATACTTCATTTTGGTTGAATATGAGAAATTACATTTCTTTCTTTTAGTAGATATGTTGCTTCGGGTTTGAGTGTAAAACCCAAATCCAACGGATGTTGGTTTTGTTTTGCCATCCGAACAGCCTTTAAGTTCAGATTTGGGTGGTGATTTCCGGTGCGAATTTGCGTAGTATAAAACCCATATACCCGTAGGCACCCGTTGTCATTTTTATTTGTATTATAGACCAAATTCATTTATTATTGGATAGTAATTTTTTTGCTTATATTTAAAAGCGAGAATACTTTTCAGGTTGATGTAGTGTGGTAGTATGGTAGACATACTAAAATGGTCATTTATTATCATTTAGTATTACAGTTTTTTCCCATATCATATATTCCAATGAATTGACCATTTTATCTTATTTCAAATTTGGTATAGAAATTTCAAGGAAGTTGCAGATATGGTGTCAATATTCAGCCCCATATTTGTTTAATTAGTGGCTAGTCCATCCTATTCATATACACATGACATGTGGTGAAATTAAATATTTATCAATGATATTGACTTATATTGCTTTCTCCCAAACCAACAAAATCAGCTATCAATTGTAAATAAAAAATAAAAAATATTCCGCTATCGGTGCTCAAAATTTTTAAAAGGCATATAAATTTAAACTTGAGAGAAAGACAGATTCATTCATTCTCTCGGATATATTATTTTAACCATCAAATTTAAATTTTAGATTTAAGTCTAGTTGTGATATCAAATGGGCAAATAATATTCTATTTCTTTTCTAATTAAAATTAAATTGGAAATGATTCAGGATTTACCTTCTTTTGACACATGTATATACGATCCTCTTTGGTAAGTTATTTTCATTGATAAATATAAAAGAAATTGGAGAAAGAGAAATTATTATTCATAATATAACAATGTAAAATATAACTATTTTACAACTGTTTCATAATTTTACAACTATTTAATATGAAATTTAAATTGTGTCTTTTCAAAAAAAAAAAAAAACCACTAATCGTTAGTTGGTTCAGTGGTGATTGGCGCCGAACTTGGTTGGGAGGACCACGGTTCGATCCCCGCAACTACGATTGGAAGGGGGCTGGAACCACTTGATGCCAGAACAGACCCCCGAACCAGATTAAACTGGTGGTGAAAAAAAAACCCATGTCCTTAAAACTACAAATATAGTTAGAATATGGTTGATTTTAGGGGTTCAATTTTTTTTTTTAATTTTCAACATTGGAGATAGACACGTATTTTCACGATACATAATCCACTAGTCAATTTACAAATACAAATTTAAATCTAAAATCTACACCTTCACAAAATTTTACAAAATTCTGAAACCCTGTTTGCTACGTTATTGATATATCAAATTTTAACTATTTTCCCTACACAACCGCTCGCATAACTCCTCTCACTTAGAACCATCGCATGGTCCTTTCACCCTCATAGCACTATTTCCCCCTCACCGAACAATTTCCTTTATTAATTTCACCTCTATTCGCCGCCCTTCTTCGCCTTGTGTCATCAAAGTTAAGATATAGATCGAAGGTATGGTGGTGCATTCGCCTCCATGGCTACACCACCCTTTAAAACCCATGATATGGGTTCTCATGGTCGTCGACACTGCGCCTATGTGATCTTGTCGTCGATTAGTCGTGCTCACAGTGGTGAGTTGATGGTTCATCGATAGTTTTGTGAAGCTCAAGTTGGGGGTAATCTTTGAGATTTGTTGTCGCTATTGTTGTCACAACCTTCTTACATGGTGGCTGTTTGTCGGGTTGGTTCTAAAAAATATGATCGAAAGGGTCGGTTAAAGCAGTTGTGGCCATGTTTGGTTGATTTCTCATTGTTTGGTTCTCTAGTCTTTGTTCAAATCTGTTGAGATGTGCACGTTTTCGAGATTTCACTTTTCCCTACAAAGCGTCAGTTGCGCCCTAATATTTGACGCTGGATTGGTTGCTCGAAAGAGTCATTTACTTGCTATTGCTGCATAGAGTTGTTGGTTTTTGGACCGTTGTGTTGATATCGGTTCATTCATTTGTCGAAAGACATCTGATTAGTTCCCGTTAGCATTAATTAGAGGTTAAACACACTTGTGTTGTTTTAAATGTTTGATTACGTGTTTGGATTGACCTACACTTTGTACGGTCTTACTGGATTAGGTTTTATGTCACCCGAATATTTATTTGTTTTCTAATTTTTTACCTTTTTATAATATATTATTATAAAAATACCAATATATATTAAAAAAAAAATCAAAATACTTCAAAACTATTGTACGATAAAAAATTAATTTATATGTAAAAATACGCCGTCAACAATCATCAATAAATATAAAGGAACCAAACGGGCATATGATTGCCGGCTTAAAATAGAAGAATGCAAGTAAAGCTCTTGGAAGATTCACATCTATATTATTACCACTCACTTCCTCTTCTCTTGACTATATGTGTGAAAGCTTCTGGATTCTCCTCAACAGCCCTTCTTTTCTATCTCCATTTGTGCCACTACTCCATTCTAAATATTTTAATTACTTTAGCCTATTTAAAACATTAGAGATCACTTTATTGTCAATATGGCACGACACAAATAATAGATGTTTAAGTTATTTAATTTAATGTTTGATATTTAATCAATGTGTACAAAAAAATTTATGTTAAATGAATATATATTAACCTTTTAAATGCAACCTATTTTAAAAAAATTAAAAAATAGTAGTCTAGATTGTAGGCAAAATATTTCAATGAGGTTAGGAAGCAAAAATAAATATTTATATTATATTATATGATATGAAATGAAAGCAGCTGAAACAACCACCACCCACCTAAAACTGCTTGTATTTGTACACAAAAATCAAATTCAACTATAAGACTCAGTAGTAATAGTAGCAAAATTAGTAACAATCAACTATCAATAACACACATTAGTACTATAGGGACTACTAGTACTACATAATAAAACCTAGAGAGGATGAATAAAAAAAAATTGATTTCCATTATTTAATTATTCTTCCAATTTTCAACGTATTTGAATAGAGACTCTTTTATAAGATGGTGGTGTATGAATATCATGAGAGAAACAGGTGATGAAAAATATGTGAATATGTTAGGTTGAAGCTGCTATAGTAGCGGATAAAGTTGTTACACATTAATTTATTTTTAATAAGAAAAAGTAGGGGGTGGAGCCTATATAAAATGGGGTCCATTAAAGCTTTGAAAGCTCCTTTTTTTTACCATTTCTTTTCTCATCACGTTCGTTTTCAAAGGGTAGATATAGCCAAGAAACCACCCATATACATCATACGTCATAAACCAATTGAATACACGTATATCAAAACAAAAATAAATATAAACTAGTATTCAATAAATTAAATAAAAAACAAAATATATAATATTGGAGAGCATTTAGATGAGATAATTCGGTATCATTTTAGCGTACTTGACGGTTACGTATTCTAATTCAGATCTAAAAACACATTAAGGCAAATTGGAAATCAATTTCTTATTATAACTACGTGACGCAATTCATAATCTTGATTGTTTGATGGTCGAGATTTGTTAATATACTAAATGTATAATCCAAATTTTCTAATCTCAAATCAATAATCGAGATTGATTATTACGTGTAAGAATAACATTGTGATATTATCACTATAGTGAATCTAAATCCTATCCAAATCTGCATTAAATTGCAATCAGATTCTGTGCAGTTACAACAGAGTGCTGTAATTGATCTTGGTTATCCGATCTCCTATTGACGACTGAAATCGTTTTCTTTATAAAATTGTATTTTAAATTTAAACCGTCCGATCTCAAATCAACAGTCAAGATTTACTACAACGTGAAACTGCGTCAAAACTTGACATTAGTAAATTCACATCCCAATAATTTGAGCATTTGTTTCCTTAACATAGCGGTTTTACAGAAATTACGGTGGGTCATCTTGATTTTGTAAAATTACATAGTGTAATTTTTACATAAACTCGGATATTTCACCGTAATTTCTGCAAACATTATACCAATTATCCACTTTCTTTGCTCGAATAATTAGTCTTTACGGTTACGAGATATTTACATTTTTTAATAAAAAAATAAAAAAAGAGAATAAAGAAAACAAGAAATTGTAGGCTTGTATTGTAAGTTGCCTTGCACACCACGGATCTTACAGCGTGTATTTGTGTGAACAGTGTTTATACGCGCCTCTATATAAACCCACCATCTTCTCTTGATTCTACTTTCTTAATACTCCTCTTTCTAAATTTCTTCTTCTTCTTCTTTTGAATCAATCAATCAATCAATCCTTTTCTCTCTTCTTAATTCTTAATTTCTTCCTCTTCATCACTCTCTTCTTCTTTTGTTCTTTTGTGTGTAAGATTTTCATCTCGAAAATCCTTTGTTTTGTGAGTACAAAAAATGGAAGAACCAATTGTTGTTAACAAAGGTGAAGATCAAGTTCTTGATTTACCACCAGGTTTTAGATTCCATCCAACAGATGCAGAGATAATTGTTTTTTATCTCACTGAAAAGGTGAAAAATAGTAAATTCAGTGCAACTGCTATTGGTGAAGCTGATTTGAACAAGTGTGAGCCTTGGGATTTACCAAGTAAGTTTTTTGTTCTTTCTGGTAGTTTATAATTGAATAACTGATGTATCTGATCTATAATTGAATAACTGATATATCTATATTTGGTCTGTATAATTGAATAACCGATGTATCTGGTATATAATTGATTGGTTATGAATGATGTTTATTAACCATGTGATGAAATGATTGAATGCAGAGAAAGCAAAGATGGGAGAGAAAGAATGGTACTTTTTTTGTCAGAAAGATAGAAAATATCCAACAGGGATGAGAACTAATAGAGCAACAGTTTCTGGTTACTGGAAAGCTACAGGAAAAGACAAAGAAATTTATCACAAAGGAAAATCAAATCTTGTTGGTATGAAGAAAACTCTTGTGTTCTATAGAGGAAGAGCTCCAAAAGGTGAAAAAACTAATTGGGTTATGCATGAATTCAGATTAGAAGGCAAATTTGCTACTCACAATCTCCCTAAAGCTGAAAAGGTAACAATCAATAATCTCATAAGTCGGATCCTTTACCACTGATTTATGATACAACAGCTGTAACAAAAGTTAGATGTATCATGAAACAGTCGTAAAGAATCCAAATACTTCAACCGATATACATAAAAAGCAAATTGGTTAACTTTTTTATTTATCTTGGCTTTGAGGATTTTTAGTGATTGAATTCAATCATGAAATTTTTTCATCAAATCCTTAATTTGCACCTTTTCCACTTTTTAGAAAGTTGACTACTTTTTTATGTGTGTTAGTTTATGAGTTTCTTTCAAATAGTTCCTTTTAATGATTATATATTTTTTGGTATCAATTTTCAAGAAGCTAAAGTTTTGATTTTTTGTTTTTGTATAGGATGAATGGGTTGTGTCAAGGGTTTTTCACAAGAACACAGATGTTAAGAAACCTCAAATTTCTGGTCTTTTAAGGATAAACTCAATTGGTCATCATGATGATCTTTTAGATTATTCTTCACTTCCACCTCTTATGGATCCTTCATACACAAATGATGATTTCAAAGGAATTACAAATCAACAAATTTCATCAACTAAATCACAATCAGATGGATATTATCTTCCAAGTTTCTCAATCAACAATCAACAAAACCAATTTGTTATGAAGCCAGAAGATAATTACCATAGAATAATTAACTATGATAATCATCATCATCATCATGAGATTAATCCAACCATGAACAACAACTACACTTCAAATTCCAATTCAAACCAAACAAATCTCAACAACCCAATTGGAAACACACTCTCACAACCTCAAATCCAAATCCAAAATCCAAACTTGAATTACTTTATGTATCAAAATAGGATTAATCAAAGTTCCATGCCAACATTTGGAAACAATAATGAGTGCAAAATGGAACAATTCTCTTCAAACCAATCACAAGATACAGGTCTTAGCAATGACACGTCATCGGCCGTATCCAAACAAGACATGGGAAGGAATAGGACAATGTATGAAGATCTTGAAGGTCCTTCATCAGTTGCACCTCTCTCAGATTTGGAAAGTTTTTGGGACTATTGAATGAAGTTGAAGAATCTTGAAGATGAATTGAAGATATAGCTAGTTTGCGATCCATGGTTTTTTTTATTATCTTGGGATCATAAGCATCATAGATAATATATAGTTGCATACCATATAGTATATGTTTTTTTCTTCTTCTTGTTTTTGTTATAAACATATTGATTTATTTATATTTATATTACTATTATAAACATATGATATATAGAAGTGTTCTTGGATATACAAATATTGTATAGATTTATAATATCCAAGACTTTTATCTGTTAATTAGTTTATTATTATTATTATTCATAGTCCATAGATTATATCGAGAGGACTTGAAAAATTCATGTAAATCTATATTCTTTTGTTATATTGGTGGGTTTGTTTTATTCATTTCTTTGGATTTTTTTGTTTTCTTTTTTTTGCTTTTATTCTATGATTTCTATAATATTATTGAATCCTTAAGTGTAATTAATATATCCATGTCACGTGTTCTTGTTTGTATATATTCCAATGTAAATTCTTTGCTGGCGAATATATTATTTTTGTGACAGCCCATCAAGAGTGGGAAGCATTAATTCTCAAGAAATTAGTGCATTATTTTTATTTTTATTTTCATTTTTCAACTTTGGTATTTAAAGCTTGGTTACCTATAGCTAGTGCCTCCCAGCATGGCATGGCTACCTATTGCTTCATTTGAGAATTTCAAGCACACCATGATAAATAATACTACTGTACTATGCTTCTTTAGTATAATAAATAATTCAAGCATATTCTAACGCACAATTGTATAGACTAATTTTTGCACAATTGTATAGACTAATTTTTTTATAGACGGCATCTGAAGTTTAGATTCAAACTTAAAACTAAGAGTTAATTAAGCCGGTTGAGACTTGTATTATCTTAGGTAAATCATTTCAGAGTTGACATATATGCTTATGTTACAATTTTATTTAATTGCGCGTATTATATCAAATTATTAAAACTAGAAAACAATTTTTCGCGTTAAATTTAAACTTGTGAATTATTATTTATATATATTAGTCGGGGAAAATTTAGGTGAATTTGATTTAAACGATAGCCAAAATAAAAGAATTTCAAGGTTTAAAAAACAATTGCTCTGAGTACTTACATTTTATAAGTCAACTATAATGAGATTCTCACGTACAAGTTGCATGATTATGAACCAGTTATTCATCATTTGTTGGTAATATATACATCAAGTTTTTTAAAATTTGAAGTTTTTCTCCTTGGCATGACTCGAACTCTGAACCTCTCCTTAACTCTTAGTTCAATTAGTTTAACTAATTGAGCTACACATCTCATCCCTCAACTGGACGGTTCAACTGGTCTAATCGTGAAGCGACACTTATGCAATTCAATTATTTGAGTTTAATTGCAATTTCATCCCATTTTGAATGGCTCAGTCGCAGTTTCATCTTGACAATTCGAGCAGTATAAAGCATAAGTTATACGACTCGAAGTCTCGCCGATTCAAAGTCTAATATGATTTTTAAAATATTGTATTCATCTATTGATGAAAATTAATTAGAATGGATATAATGTATAAAAGGGGTAATACTAAGTATAAAGATTGGAATATTTGATTAAAGTTAATTAGATTGTGAGCAGGAATTGATTAATAAAGTTGATGATGCATGTGAAAAATTCCCTGAATCTACGCAGAAGAAGATGCCTGAGCTTAGGACATTTTGCAGAATATTAAAGGACATATACAAGAGTCTCATAATAATAATTAGTACACAGAGTAGTACTGTATACCATGTTAAAATTGAGGAGTTTAGGTTAAGGAAGGGAAGAAAATAACAAGGAACAAAGAATAATATTGACAATAACATAAAAGAACATGTTTACATTATTTACATAATTTACATAATGAAACAACCTTGGTATTTATAACCAAGGGAACTAATTTAAATTTAAACTAAATCTCTTAATCATAGGGAATAAAATAAACAAATCTAAATATATTTTCTCAACATATATAATATAAAATTTATACATATCTTAATATATTCTAACAGTGACAACAAATGTACATGTTTTTCTTCATTACCGATTGAATCTTTGGTCCAAAGGAACCTCGTCATCTCTATTCACATGTATACTCTCCAACATAAGTATTTTTCATGGTTGGATCGAGCTGTTAACAGCATGGTTTTTCCCGTGACAAAATAATTTCTGCAAAGTGTATACACATGTTTCGTACATATACATACAATTTATACACATTTGTACCGTAAATACAGTTCCGTTGATAGCTGACGTGTAGAGCTCTGAATTTCAACCTTGATTCCACGTTTTTTCACTCTTAAAATATATAAGTCTATCTGTTCATGTGAGCATAGATTAGTTGGTAGGGACATTTAATGTAATATGTAAGATCGGAGTTTAAACTAGTACTTCGGTACTTCCACTTGACCAAAAAAATATATATGTAATTCTAACCATTAATTAGGTCGCTAAACATAAAAAAAGTGTATACTCCCATTTATTAATAATGTAGGTGCATTTATTTTATTTTTGTCAAGTAATTTACTGATTAGAAATTTCATTTTTGAGATAGATAAGTGGAGTGTTCGCATTTATTTTAGTTTTTCTTATTCCATGTCGTCTCGTCAAAATATTAATTAATTTTTTCGATGAAACTGTATGGATTTTATTTTTTTATACTTAAACATCATATATATGTTATACACTTTGTCACGCTAAATTCCTCCCATGAACAAAAAAATAAAAATACATGTTTAATTATCAATGTATGGAATCTCCTATGATACTCTGGATCATTGGTAATATTTAAGTACTTCTTTTTCCATTATTTCTCCCATTTTATGTGTTGGCACATAAATTGATTGAGTGCACATTTGGTTGTTCCAATGTTTTGAATCTGATTTTAATCAAACGGTTCACGTGTTTGAAGTCATATTACATATCAAAATTTGAGTCGTTCGATCAATATCAAACAACAGAAATTACGTGATGGCCTAATTTCATAATCTCATATAGGATCCATAGTTCCTTAATCATATAATTGAGTCTTATATGATGTAATCAAAGATTGAAATACACGTGAAAGTGAGAAGAACAAATAAGGGATAAGAGAGATAGGTTTAGAAGCAACAAATGTCTAGAAAAGATTATAGATTATAGATTGATAGATAGGTAAATGATGGGGTGAATAGGAAGCACGGTGGAGCAGGCAAAGGAATGGGATAAGGGCTATGTGGGATGGAATCGGTTATTGGAAGATAAGAAAGGTTTTCTCCATATTCATGTGATGTAAATTTTGAGTAATTTTTGGACTCTTAATGTAATGATTAATTTTATAAATAATATATATCCTTTCCATTTAAAGCAAAGCTTTCATTGGGGTTTCATGCTTGCGGGAAACTTAACCTTACTTTTATGGTTGTCATGAGTTTGTTACTTTTTTATTTATAGCTTTTTTCCATTGTTTGATCTTGGTGTTTTTTTTTGTTTTTTCTTTCATGGGGAGAAAAAGTTGGGCAAAAAATGTAAAGTTTTGAGAAAATGACTTTTGGGATATGTATGTCAAGGAATAAAGCAATCGACAATACTCATTTCCTCTTAAAATTAAATTAAAGAAGAGAAAAAATAATATGTATTAATAGTGAAAAATAATTTTGCATTGTCAAATAATAACAATCATATTTTTCACCACATCACCCACTTCACTCAACTTTCTCTATATGACGTGATAAATTGCTAATTTTTTATTAAGTAATCGTATAAAATTTACATACACCGTAAGTACATCTCCATTAAATTAAAGAATAAAAAGAAAAATTATTTTGCTAGTAAAAAGACACTATCATGCATATGGGCAATGACATGTCTGTTTGTATTTTTTCTTGAATGAATATTATGGTCGGGTTTTTTCAGGAGGAAATTTAAATTTGAAGTTTTTCACAAAAGGGTAATGTTAACATGTGCCTCTTAAAATAGAAATTGTGCATTTAATGTTGCAAGAAATTTAATGCTGCAGAGATATGTTGCACAACTAATTTCAA
This sequence comes from Trifolium subterraneum, assembly GCA_951799995.1. Classification (NCBI taxonomy): domain Eukaryota; kingdom Viridiplantae; phylum Streptophyta; class Magnoliopsida; order Fabales; family Fabaceae; genus Trifolium; species Trifolium subterraneum. The sequence goes on along the minus strand of OX637468.1, from coordinate 16,587,997 downwards.
TAAATACTTTCTAAATTTACTTACTTAACATGTGCCCTTAGTGCGCATGTTAACATTCTCCTTCACAAAATTCTATCATGTATTGTTAATTTTATTACAATATTGTTAATTCAAATTTACATTAGGATTAGTTTATACGTAGTATTTAATTTGTTAATATTGTTTTAAAGATAAAATTTTATTTGATTTTAAAAAATAAAAAGGAATATATCAAATTTGAAATCAAACTTAAATTCAATTATTTTATTTAGTAAAGAAGAATAAAATTGTAAATAAAGAGTTTAAATAAAAGGTAAAAAAAAAAATAATACCTAAAAGGTAAAATTTAAAGTAAAAGATAACACCAAATCTTGATATTTGCCTTTTATATATAGATATAAATAAATTGCAGGATTATTTTTTATTAATTTTAAGAATGTTAGATTGTTAGCACCTAAAATAATAAATTTTAGTCGATTTTATTTACCTCGCAGTCAAACAGTAATTTATTGTGAATCCTTCTCGTATCTAGAGAGAGCTAGGGATGTTGCTGATACAAACAATCCCTAATTCTATGCTTACTTGTCACACAAGCTAACTGCCAAATGCAGTTAGTTATTCTGTTACAGCTTGTTAGAATTAGTTGGTTAGTTAGTTTCATGATTCTTATACTTGTATATAAACAACTATCAAAGTGTAATTGATTCATTGAGTTGTATGAAATTTTCTTTTTCACTTTAATGTTTTCTTCTCCAAAAGCTTCCTCTCTGCAACTCTTTCATCCTCCCATGGCATACACGAAGCTTAGCTTCAACATTTCACATGGTATCAGGCCTCTCAAGGAGGTATGACACCATTGATCTTTCGTATTTTTCTCACTACATTCCGCAAATTCCTTGATTTGCTTCTCTGCTTTGGTTCTTGACCTTTTTCTGTTTTGATCCAAGATCATTTTTTTTTTGTTTCTTTCTCTTTGTTCTATGTAAATTACTTCATCATGTCTATCGAAAGTAATGCTAGCGTCCATGTGGTAACCATGGAGGAAGACACATTGGGACTAGTTCTCAAGCTCAAAACAAAGGGTGTCAAAATGATACACTTAACCCTTACTTTCTACATCCAAATGAGAACCCTGGACTCATTTTGGTTACTCCTTCACTTTCTGGCACCAATTATCACTCTTGGTCACGGGCAATGACTATGGCTCTCAAATCCAAGAATAAACTTCGCTTTGTTAATGGTACTCTACCTTGCCCTGATGATGAAGATCAAGATTCCTTGGCTTGGGACCGGTGCAACACCATGATTATGTCTTGGATTTCCAATGCAGTTGATGCTGATATTTCACAAAGTGTACTCTGGATGGATACAGCTTCAGAGATTTGGCAAGATCTCAAGGAAAGATTCTACCAAGGTGATGTATTTCGTATTTCTAACATCCAAGAAGAAATTTACACTTTGAAGCAAGGTGATAATTTTGTTTCTGCTTATTACACTAAAATGAAGAAGTTATGGCAAGAGTTAGATAATTTTAGACCAATTCCTCAATCAAATTGTGTCCATAATTGTGCTGCTATAGCTAAAATGAAGGAGTATAAAGATTCTGATCAAGTCATTCGTTTTTTGAAAGGACTTAATGAACAATACTATGTTGTTAGATCACAAATCATGTTAATGGATCATCTTCCAACCATTTCCAAAGTTTACTCATTACTTGTTCAACAAGAAAGGCAAGCAATTATCCCTATTGATGAGTCTAAACTGTTAGCAGTGAATGGTTATGGTTCTTCTGTTGGAAGAGGTGATGGTTATAGGTCTTATGCTGGAAGAGGTAAATCTAATAAGGGTAGAGGTTCTAGAGGTGGAGGTAAACACAGTACAGGTCGTGGTAATCATGGCAAGGGCAATAGATATTGCACACACTGTGATCAGACAAATCACATCATTGATGATTGTTGGAAGAAGTATGGTTATCCACCTCATATGCAATACCTACAAAACAAGCATGGAGCAGTTATCTTTAAATATCCATTAATTTTGAATCTATATATATGCATTTGTTTTTCTCCCAAACTAATTACAGTACTCTTTGAGGAAAAACATTTGCAAGAGTAACTTTATCTATTTTTGCTTAATAACCTATATAAATATGTAACATCATCTGCATTCAGTGGCTGAGCCAGGAATTTTTTTTTGGGTGGGCCGTCAAAAAATTATAACATGTAAATTAAATACGAAAATTTTATTATTTTTAATTAAAAATTGTTGTGTTTTTTGTTTGTTGAGAAAATAGAAATTATACATTTTTAATTTTTCTATATTGATATATACCCATGAAAATTAAATACTTTAGAAATGGGGCTTAAGAATTTTTTTTTAGAATAAGCTTAAGAAAGTAGGTTTAAACCCATTCTTGCCAAAAAAATATTTTAAAAAAAAAGTTTAAACGGGTGGGCCATGGCCCGGCCGGGCCACCCCTGCTTCCCCTCTGTCTGCATTTTACAACTGCACCATGCACTTTGTATACTCATATTCCTCAATTTATCAACATCAACATCATCATAGTAAAATGTGTCTACTGCTCAATGTTATGCAAACAAATAAGTAGATCTGTTTCATATTAAAAAGAAAAGTATATATATTTCAGCTTTCTACAACAAAAAAAAAAGTGGAAGTTTATACGATAAAATTTTTTTTGGCTTAAACTCATAAAAGTAAGCACTATTTTTTGTGTGTGTGTAGATTACTTTTGCATAGGAATATTGAGGGATACAATGATCTTGATCATGTTGTAAGTCATTGGATATTGTTCAAGTATATTTTAGTCAAATAAATTAGAAGATCAAAGTCAAATAAATTATTGACACTCTACATCAAGATGAAAGTCCTCACCAACTTCCTAGACAAACCGTATATATTTATCGTAACTATGATTTTTAAAAATATTTTATATGTGATTCCAAATTTTCTCTGTTTCTTATTTAGCCAATGGTAATTATATTATATTTATCTAAGCATAATAGTATTTAAGAGATAAGATATTATAGTTATGGGTGAGTAAATAGTGAGATAGTTGTAAGAATAAAATGGCATGTTGAATGTTAAATTCTTCTAATATCATGCAAACTAAAAAAAGAATAGTATTTCTTAATTTTTGTACTATCAAATAGGTGGTGAGTGTTGAAAAAATTATTCTACTAAAGAAATGATCGCTAGAAATGTAAACCAAACAATAGACTAAAAAAATTGGAACTAATAAAGTCTGGATAAAATTTCACCAAGTGTACATGTGAGAAGAAACTTCAAAAGAATGAGAGGGAAAGTAAGTAGAAAAACTACTTGGTACTTTAAATTACATAAAAGGGAATAAACAGTTACGCTATTTGATACGTAATTTACAAAAAACAAGACCACCTGATAAAAAAAAGTATGTATGTATGCATGCCTCCAACTCTATTGAAATAAATAAGGGATACATCAAAAATAAAGTGACATGTGACTATACAATTGTAACTCATATAAAGAAAGCTAAGATCTTATACGATTAAACTATTAAAATAAAATATGATGCATTTCTTCAAAC
>OX637468.1:16484241-16584235 GCA_951799995.1 Trifolium subterraneum | reverse complement strand
CATATCATAACTCATTATGAAGAAGAATACATAATTCATTATGCAGAGGAATACATAATGCTACAACATAATACAGACACCAGAATACTTATGTGGTTAGGGATTTGATTCAAAACTAAAAAAAAATACAAGTTATTGATAAAATAGACTTCAACAACTTCACTTCAATAACTAATTACTCTAATTTATCTGTCATTCTAGCCTTCCACACCTCTTCACTACTATTGTCTTTAGCCAATAACTCTAATTTTTCCATCATTCTTCCTTTCCAAACATCATTTGCTACATTGTCCATTGATAAAATTTTCATCTTACTAAGCATCCCTGCCTTCCAAACCTCTTTTTTTTGTCATTAAACAAGCCTTGTTCTTCAATCTTATCAATCCATATAAAGAATTTAAAATTGTATGAGTGATCCTCAAAAAAAAAACTCAAACTAAGTTTTAAAAAAAGTAAAACAACAATTAATAAAACTCATAAATCTGAAACTATAATGAACATAAATCGAGGAACCAAATTGAGAATTTGGGGTAAAATAAAATTGGAGAAAAATGAAAAAACAAACATTAGGATTCAATCACTTTTGGAAGTGAGCATGAAAAGAATTCTCTGCCAAAGTTTGCATAAGTTTGAACAATCCTAATGATAACAATTTTTTCAATGACATGTACACAAATTTAATTTTATGATGTTTTTTCTTTTTATTCGTGTTAGAGATTTTAACTTGATAAAATTTATATATAGCTTTTGACTTTAGAGATTTTTTGAAATTTATGATCCAAAAAAATTATAACAAAACAATAAAATATTTAAAGCGGCATTTTAAGATAAACTATTTAAACCAACTTTTCATTTAAATCTTTTATAAAAAAATTGTTAAAATTTGTTTAACAAAAATACTATACACAATAAAAAATTATTTATAAAAAAAACTAAAACAAACGGCTCTACCGATTGGAAACAACAATGGCATAGTACTTCTTAGTGGAAATGGTTTCACTATAAATGCGATGAGTTGGGATTCTCTCCATTTCTTATTATTTCCATTTCCTCCGAATGCGATAGAGGAAGTGAGAAAAAATATATATTATACAAATTAATACTTCTTATTTAAACACATTCACAAAATAAAAAAAATAAAAACAACAGATACATATTGGCGAGCTGAAGATAAGAACAAATAGTCACCAAAATCACAAAAATTGAGACAAATAACCCCTAGAATTTCAAAATTCGTCAAATACCCCATGAAATTTGGAAATAGGAAAATACCCCCTGAAATTGTAAAACGTCAATCAAATTGTCCATTGCTCCGTTTACTTAGTCTATTTTAATGAAGAAAAGAGAGGAAAAGATGGATGAGACAAGAATTGATAAAGAATATGATGTTGATGATGGATGTTTCATGTATGGTTCTGAATATGATGAGTCAGATTGGTCTATTGGGTGGTTAGAACCTCTTGGTTATGATTTTGAAAGCAATGGTAATGATGATCAGGATAAATTTGGTGATGATAGTTTTGCTGTTTTGGTTTCTTGTTATTCACTTGGTTGCAAGGAGGTTGAAGGCTAAATAATGTACTTTTGAAAGCTCAAAATAGACGTAGTAAACGAAGCAGTGAACAATTTGATTGACGTTTTACAATTTCAGGGGGTATTTGCCTATTTCCAAATTTCATGGTGGTATTTGACGAATTTTAAAATTTCAATGGGATATTTGACATTTCACTCCACAAAAATTAAGAAAAAATCAATAATTTAAAATACATAAATAAGCACAGGAGAAAGCAATCGAAAGCAAAGAACACAATTGATTGGGCAATGGGAAGAGGTACTTGGAAGCTGAAAGATTTTTAATGAAGAATAGGAAGGTTTGGACAACCTAAATACTCTCTCCGGTCTCAAATATAAGTAACAAAATAAAAAAATTAAAAGTGTCAAATATAAACAAAAGTCTACATCAATCATTATATTTTATGTCATTATTCCAATTTTACCCTTAAATTAAATATTAATTCAACCAATAAATGCAATGTTCTACACTTTTCAATAAGGGTATAATTGAAAATAAAATATTTTTTCTCTTCAATCAATGCACTTAACTTACTTTATTAAAGAGTGTGTTTTTTTTAATTTTTGCTTATATATAAGACTAGAGGGAGTAATAAATAAATAGCACTTAGGTAGCCATGAGAGTTAACAACAATTTAGGCGACTAAATTTTGTTCGCAATTTATACTAGTATTTTGTTATTGTTCTGGATACACCAAAATAGTCCCACATCGCTTGGTACTCGAGGCAAAGGGTAGTTTATATACAACACTCACACCTTTCAAACCACCGAGGCGCCTTTTCTACAAAGGACAAAACTGTGACGGGTTAACCCCAAAGCGGACAATCTCTCGGAGATGTGGACTTGAGGTCGAATCTGAACAGTGGCGCCGTCTGTGGGAAACGACTTGTGGTCGACACCCGTAAGCCCCTTAGCCTCGACTGGGGGGCTTCTGTTCTGGATACACCAAAATAGTCCCACATCGCTTGGTACTCGAGGCAAAGGGTAGTTTATATACAACACTCACACCTTTCAAACCACCGAGGCGCCTTTTCTACAAAGGACAAAACCGTGACGGGTTAACCCCAAAGCGGACAATCTCTCGGAGATGTGGACTTGAGGTCGAATCTGAACAGTGGCGCCGTCTGTGGGAAACGACTTGTGGTCGACACCCGTAATCCCCTTAGCCTCGACTGGGGGGCTTCTGTTCTGGATACACCAAAATAGTCCCACATCGCTTGGTACTCGAGGCAAAGGGTAGTTTATATACAACACTCACACCTTTCAAACCACCGAGGCGCCTTTTCTACAAAGGACAAAACCGTGACGGGTTAACCCCAAAGCGGACAATCTCTCGGAGATGTGGACTTGAGGTCGAATCTGAACAGTTATATTATTGGTTCAATTTCATATCTAGTCTCCCTTATTTTATTAAACTTATGCAAATGACCATTCTTTATTAATCAAATATTTTAAGCACTATTATAAATTTGACCTTAACGATTCTTTTTCCCCTAAAAATTAGTTTTTTTACTAAAAAAAGTGTCTTATTACCTCAATATTAAATTTAATGACAAAATATCTCTTTTGAGACTAAAATTCACATTTTGTTTGCACAAAAAATCACAATTTTTATGACAAAACACATGAGTTGAGACTAAAATTATAATAAATGTGAACATGGAAGGGCCTAAAAGTTCGACTTAAACAAAATTGCCTATAAAATGAAGATTCAGTATATTAACTTTTGATTTATTTTACAATTTATTGTGTATGTTAGGCTTTTAAATTTTTGTTTAGTGAATTGTGTTTTAAAATTCGGTCCTCTCTAAACAAAATTTCTGACTCCGTCCCTGTGTCTTAATATATTAACGATGTATTGGTCATCCCAAAAAGACTATATATTGAATTAAGTTTGATATAATACATGGAAGAATTGATATACTCCCTCCGTCCCATATTATAAGGGGAAAAAAACACACTTATTAAGAAAACCAAAACTTGAGAATTTGAAATATGATTTTGTGGGTTTTTCTTGAAATAAGTTGCATGGAAAGATGTAAAAACAAATTTGATTGGTTGTTGTTTATTGAGAAAATGAGAGAGAAAAAAAATTAAATGCAATTTGCATTTAATTTTATAAGAATAAGTAAAAAACATTCTTGAAACTTGTTTTTTCCCTTATAATTTGGGACAAAAAAAATTGTCATTTTTCCCGTATAATATGGGACAGACGGAGTATTTTGCAAACAAATATGTTTTAGCTACTTCTACCTTTTATGTCAATCAACGATTATGTCGATATGAATAACATTAATACAATGACTAAATTGATATGATAATACGATAACTCAATTTACAGATTTTTCAAAACAAATCTTTGATAATCTTCTACCTCATGACTAATGATTACACTGATGAAAAGATATTTATAAAAAAAAACACTAATGAAAGATTTGTTTTATATTTTCTACCTCGAACACCAACACTCTAAAATTCTAATGTTCTTAATGTCCCCCCCTTAAAGATTAAGTTATGTTTTGAGTTGTTTCTCTGTGCTCCCTCTAGTATTATATATAAGAAAAAATTCAAAAATACATCCTTTAAGAAAGTACTTCTAGGTTAAGTGTATTGATTAAAGAGAAAAAATATTTTATTTTCAATTATACCCTTATTAGAAAATGTAAAACATTGCATTTATTGGTTGAATCAATATTTAAAAAGGGTAAAATTGGAATAGTGACATAAAACATAATGATTGAAGTAAATTTTTGCTTATATTTGAGACTTTTAATTTTTTTGTTTTGTTGTTTATATTTGAGATCGGAGGGAGTACTTCGTAAACACATAACCGGTAACCACCGTTTATCATCTCTATTTGAACTTAAAGAAATTTAGATGATTAAAAAAGTTTAAAAATTTAGATCTTGCTAATGGAAAAACACTAAACTAAGGTTTTAACTTTATGTAATTTTCCGTCAAAAGAAAAACTTTATGTAATTTGAAATAGATGGTAATCGAGTCGTTGAAATAAAACGATCAATTATAAAAAAAAATAAGAAAAACAATCAATGAGCAAAAAATTAATTACTCCATTCGTCCCAAATTTTTTATCCTTTTACCTTTTTATTTTTATCCCAAATCTTTAGTCCTTTTAAGAAACTAATGCATAATTGGTGATATTTTACCTTTTAAGCAAAAACATTAATTAAATATATTTTCTCATTTTCTCATTCTTAGTAAAGTAAGGGTAAAAATGACTTACTCCCCTGTCCCAAATTATAAGGAAAAAGATAAAAAACATATTTATTAAGAAAAATCAAAACATAATAATTTGAAATATGTTTCGTTGTATTTTTCTTGAAAATAGTTGCATGAAAAGATGTAAAAACATTTATTATTGGTTATTGGTTATAGAAAAGATAAAAGATAATAAATTAAATGCAGTTTACACTTAATTTCATGAGAATAATTAAGCAAAAATAAATCTTGAAAAAGATGAATATTTGTGTTTTTTCTCTTATGATTTGGGACAAGAAAAACTGAGTTTTGCCCCCTATAATTTGGGACGGAGGGAGTAATTTATCAATCTTTATTATTTCTCAATCTCTGTCCGTGCAAAATTCTAAAAAGACTAAAGTTTTGGAAAGAATGGGGTATCCGCTATAAAAAGAAGGAAAAAATAAATCAAATTGAATTGATGATCCAAACCAAATTAGGAAAAAAAAACTCAAATTATCATTTATAAATCCTCTCTAATTGTTTTCTCCATTTTTCCTCTTTTTTTTTGGTTTACAAATGTTCGCAATGAGGATCGAACTTAAGATTTTATGCATGCTACCCAAACCCCTCATCACTAGACCAAACCTAGTGGTTTTTTCCCTCTTCATTACTATTGTTAGGGGTGTAGGCGAATCAGAAAATTTCAATTGAACCGGTGATCCAAACCGATCCAAACCGAAAAAAACCATATTTCTTGGTTTGGGTCAAAAATCGAACCAATTGAAAACCGATGTCGTTTGGTTCGGTTCTCGGTTCCAATTTTAAGAACCAATGAACAAACCAAACCAAACCGATATATATATATATAGAGGAAAGATCCGTTGACTACAGGAGTAACTTAAAAGAATTACTCCAAATCTCTCCCCTCCATTTCATTTTAATCAAATGGCTCTTATTATTTATAAAATTATTCTACATGATCATTATTTTCCTCCATCTATATGATCATTATTTCCCTATCATTCCATTGCCGTAAATCTCCAGCGGCAATATACAGGTGTTGTATATGCCTCTATCTCCATTTAATATGTGTGCTCACCAAATTAATTGGTGTAGTGATTCATCTTTTATATGTTTGTTTGTAAACATATCACAACAGACTATTTGTTTTAGTGTGGGGAGTTGCACGACTATATTATTTGGATTTATGGTTTAATGTCAACATTGAAACTTTCATGAATAGGTGCTTTAGGATAGGTGTATCTGGCAAAGTAAACAATAATTTGAAGTGCAACCAACCATATAGATTCAAAAGGAAAGGTTTGAAAAATCAATTTTTTATAAAAAAGATGAAATTGCCGAATAATAATAAATTAAATGGCTTGTGGATTTTACTCAAAAAAAAAAAAAGGCTTGTGGATCTCTTTTGAGATAAACCCTAATTTCTTCTTGATGACGGCAAGGGAGAGAGACAAAGAGAGAGATAGTGATTATGTGATATAAATAAAAATAGTGATCATGTGAGATAAATTTATAACTAATTAAGATCATTAGATTAAAATGAAATGGAGGGTAGAGATTTGGAGTAACTCTTTTAAGTTACTCCTGGAGTCAACGGATCCCTGCTCGTATATATATATATATATATATATTATTAAATTAATAATTTTTTTTAGGGCAACCCACATCTATTAAAAAATAAAATATATCCAACTACTTGTACAAAAAAAAAAGAGAGAGTCTTGCTCACTCACTTCTTGTAACAAACTCTAACTTAGAAACTCTCTCTCCCTCACAGTAACACACAGCCGCAAAAACAATGTCATCTTCTCAGTCGCAAAATCACTAGCATCTTCTCAGTTGCTCTCATCACTCTCATTGATTGGGATATGCATTTAATTTGAAAATGAAGCAAAGACAAGTTGGCGTAAAAAAGAGTAAGTCATAGAGGTATCTTGCAACTGACAATGAATATTGCAAGGATCCTTCATTTGATAATTTGGGTTGGTGGAAAGGAAAATCTATAAAGTATCATGTTCTTTCACGCATGGCTAGAGATATTTTGGCTATACCGGTTTCTACTGTTTCTTCCGAGTCGGCTTTTAGTACGGGTGGTCGAGTACTTGATCTATTCAAAGATGATTTGAGCTTGCGTATAGCAAGAGCATCAAATCCATCTTGAAGTGCTGGCAGCAGAATGGTCTCATTCACAATGTGGCCATAATAGTGTAAATCCCACCATTTCCAAAAGTCTCTGGTGCAGGAGTAAGAGAATTCGAATTGGAAAGGCTTGAGCTCGTATTTAGCTTCCCCAAACCTTTTTAGGAGAGCATGGAAATGTGGCTCTGTCATGCCATAAAGCCCTAAACAAATATCCTTCTCACTAAGATAGATACTTTTGGGCAAGATCTGGGTCAAGCCAAATTGTCTAGAGAAGGGATTTGGGAAATATCCTACTAGTCCAAAATCATTCGAACTCAAAGCGAATCTGCATGAAATGATGGTGGGGGTTAGGTATGTTGACCAAATAGCCCTTTGCTCTTCTTCACATTCTGGCAATGGGGGAAATGGATGAACAAACCATTGAGGCCCAATTGGCCTACCAACGAAAGGTGCGAAGCTTTCTTTAAACTCCTTGATGCCCGGAAAAGCATTGAAATATTGCATAAAGAGTTGTTCGTGGGTCAAACCCCTGGATCTGGGTATAAGCCTAGCCAATCGAAGTCCTTCAATTTAGCGTTTGGCAGATTCTTCATAACGCATTTCTGGAAGAAACATGTCCATTTCTTTGCAAAAGGTGGCGTTTAACCACAATTGTAAAAGCCAGAAAGGACCATTGCCTAAAAAGGTGCAACCATCACATGTTTTCTTGATGTTTTCACAAACATCACGCATGCGTTCATATAGACAGCCAAGAATCAAACGTCCAAAACCAAATTGTTGACCCTCTTGTATTTGGGTTACCATAGGTATAAACATTTTGGCTACCTGTAAAGACCTAGTGCAAAACACATATTGGGATAGTCAAAGGACAAGGAAGGCTACATGTTCTTCGTCACTGACTTCTTCAGTACTTTTGTACTGCTCAGCAATGTACTTCGAATAGGATTTGTCGTTAATAACCAATTTGATGTTGTTGCTGGATTGGGAAGGATCATAGGTATCCCCAGTAGGTGGAAGGCCAGTGATGGCTGCTACATCTAAGAGAGTTGGGGTCATCATTACACATTCGAAGTGGAAGGTATTGGTCGAAGACTCAAAGAAATGTAAGGCAGCTATTATCATTTCTTGTTGGTATTTTAAGTTTATCCTAGAAAGTTGGATAAAATCGTAAATACCAAAATCCTGCCAAATACTCTCATAGTCACGTTGTACTCTATCTAGCCATGCAATGTATTGATCATTTAGGGAGGGAGCTGATCGAAACACTTTGTTTGGAGGTTTGAGATAGCTAAAATTGTAATAGGTTCTGGAACTTGGTTAGGTGTGTACCCTTACAAATGCTCGCCTAACCATTTCCCAGCTAATGGCAACACCTCGTTAGTGTTTGAATTCGTCGTCATTGGTGAAACTTGAGATCTCTGAGAAGAAGTTGGAAGTTAGGGTTTCTGCCCTAACATATTTGAGATCGTAGGGATTTTGAATTGACGATTGGACGATTGTTACTGAAATCGTTCAAACAAGAGGAAAATGATGAAAAAACAAAGGAAAGTAATTGTTTTGGGGAGATTTGAGAGGAAATTTTGAGTTGTTTTGCTCGCGGGATAAGATGAAATACAGAAAGTAATTTGTTTTGATTTAAATAAATCAAAATGAAATACGTGTCCATGTGCTCACTTCTCTTAAACGGTCAAGTGCACCTATCCCGCTAAAAAATAGGCAATGATAGTTGAGGGAAAAGAGATGACTGTTGAGAGAAAAAATGTCATGATTACGTTTATGACGTCAGCGCCGTCTTTGGGAAGCGTGCAAACAGTGAATGCAGAGTCTTTTAAAAAATGTCAGCTTCTTATTTCGACATACGCAATCGAAACAGCATTTTTGGGGGCAATTTGTTGGGCATAAAATTGGTATTTATTTATTTAATTTAATTGGTTGGTTCAACCAATATCTGAATGCCAAGATTGATAATTTAATTGCTAAATTCTGGTAGTTTTAATGTCCAGCATTTCGACGCGTCGAAACCATTTACCTATATTCAGCTTGTTGGAAATTGGTTCGGAAGTACCAATCGAATGAACATTTTCAAATCCTGGACTTAGTGATTTTCGAGGAAATGATTGTGGAAATGGGCCTAATAGTTTGGCCCAAAGTGCAAGCCCAAGTCCGGAGATTCGAAAGCTTGCGCGCTGAAGGAATCGAAGGTTGCAACGTGGAGATCGTGGGAGGGTGAAGGCAATTCTAGAGTGTTCAGATCATCTGTGGCAGTTTTGTAACCGTCTAAGTATAAATAGTTTTCTCTTCGAGAAAATAGGGGTCACAAATTCTTATACAAAACTCTCTCTGAGAATTCTAAGTACTCAAGCGTTAGAACGAACGAAATTCGAAGAAGATATGTATGTTTGTGAACCACCTTTTATTGTAATTGCTTTTATATTCAATGCAATTTACTTTTCTGCAAATTTATGATTTCTGCTTTTACATTTTTGCGTCAAACTCTGTTATCTCGAGGCGATTTGAATAACAGTTTGTTTTAGTTTTGCCTTACAAATTGAAAACACCATAAATGTTTGTCAAACTTTGATGAACATTCAAACTTTTCTGGAAATAATAAGCATAAAATTGTTCTAAGATTTCTAGTTGATCTTGCGAGTGTAAAATATTTAAACTAGCGGTTGTTTACCAAAATTCAGCGTAAACAAATTGGCACGCCCAGTGGGACGGTTTTGTGCTTAGAGTTTTTAGAAAATTCACATTTTTTGTTTTAAAATAGTAACCGCTATTTGACAGTTATGGTCAGAACCACTCAAATTCATAATTCGACTAACAGTCAGAGTTCTAGTTCAACGAGTGGTGATAATAGTTTCGACGAGGCTTCTAATATAGGTCCTAGTAGTTCCTCTCCTAATGCTAGTACAATTAGCATGTCTGTCAGTGCACAACAATTAAACTCTTTAATAAATAAATTAAACAAATTGACTCATATTGATACAAACTTAAAACTTAAAGATCTATCTGATACAAACATAAAAGTTAAAAGACCTATCTAAAAAACTTAAATAATATATCTGATACTTAAAAAATATGATACAAACGTAAAACTTAAATGTAAATGCATTTGGCCTATTGTGTTAGAACTACTCTCTTTTTTTTTTTTGACAAAGAACTACTATTTAACTATGGGTGCTGTTTAGTCAAAAAAAAAAACTATGGGTATTGTTAACATGTGCATATAAGACACATGTTAAGTTATCTTAATATAGAAATTTAATATTTAATGCTATAAAAATTTAATGATTAAAAAGTTAAAATTTAATGCTTTAACATTTAATACTTTCTTCGTCAAAAAAAAAAAACATTTAATACTTTCTATTTTTGCTTCTTTAACATGTGTGCACACGTTAACATTCCCCTTTAACTATTTCCAAAAACACCCCAATTATTGTAAAATAAAAAAAAAAATTCATTACCTTTGCGCACCGTCACCGAGCCTCCGTCTCCCGCCGTTGAAGCACCTCAACCTAAACTTCCGCCACCGTCGCCCCGCCGGCATAACTGAAGGTCCCATTGCCCGAGTCCAAATCTTCTAGTGTTGCCGGCTTAATCTCGGTAAAATTTCATGGATATCAATCCTTCTCTTCAATTTGGATTTCAAGGAAACACAGAGCCAAACCCTTGCGCTTTGGAGTCATTACCACCAGCTACGCTTTTAATCAAACACCTTCCAGACGCTATTCCTCATGACACACTTTCTCGCCTCTTGTCCCATTACGGCGCTTCCTCTGTTCGCCCTTGCTCTAGTGGAAGGTATCATTCACCTATTCATATTGCTAGTTAGTTCCAATTCATTTCTGTTCATAATATATGAAACACTGACACAGACACCGAATATTACCACCAACACATAGACGCCGATAATAATATACAAAAATTGAAGTGATTGAATGCAATGATGCCTAGGTATGGGTACGATAACCGGTATGGATATTTCATCATTTTAGGAACATCCATGTTTCAGAGATTGAATGTAATCACATGTGACATGTGACACTGACACGTCTTTATTTTGAAGTGTCGGTACTACATGAACTTGTTTATGATTAATGTCAAACAATGCATAGGTGACATAATTGTTTTTGTATAAATGCAGGTTGAGAAATTGTGCTTTTGTGGATTTCAAAAATGATATGCTAGCATCTCAAGCACAGCGTCAACTAAACGGGTATTCTTTTTGAATAATTTGCTTACTTTCTCAAATTTCTTATGTTGAAATTAGTTCACTGCATAATCGGAAAGATGCCTTTGGTTCGGAGAAATATATTTTGATATTGTGAATTTGTGATATCCTTTTTGGTTGTTTATAGATTTTACAACATTAAAAACAAATTACATATCGAGAAATTCTGAGTTGAAGATAAGTTCATTCAAAATTAAATTCATTGGATGATTGTATCTTTGTTTTGTTGGAGTTAATCAGGTTGAAATTTCTTGGTAAAGTGTTGTCGGCAGAGAGAGCTAGTAAGCCAAATGAGAATGGGGGAAAAAGCAGTGGAACTCAGCTTGGAAAAGACTCTAAAACATCAGCAGTGAAGAGTGAAAATGTAACCAAGCCTATTGACGGAGATACAAAATCAGGAGGCCTCCCTATCCCTGAGCCAATTGCCGATAGACTTGGTGTTGATTATCCATTTCCTCCTCATCTTGAGTATGCTTCTAAATGTCACTTTTCAGTTGTTTGTTAGTATTTGTCGTAGTTGATGCTTGGACTTGGGTTAGCCTTCTTAGCTTTAGTTGTTAAGCTTTGAGTTTAGCTGACAGGTACTGCTGAGGTTTGAGTCTTGTTAGTTAGCAATAGGTAGTTGTAACAGTCACTGCTATCTGTGCCAATTTTAGACGCGGTGTTTATTTTTTATTTCCTACGCATATTGAATATGTTACTTCTCTCTCTGCAGTCACTACTACTATTATTTGCTCATTTGTTGCAGTTGTTAAAAAAAGAATTAAATCAAAGAAAAGAAAATTATTGTAAACTATGTGGTTAGTGTCTTGCATCAATTTAAAATAATTAATCTGAGAAATTTGTGCAACAGATTTATCGGTGTGAAAGTAAAGTTTGGTTAGGCAATGTTCTGCTAATCCATTTTACTTGATGCAATACTCGTATGAAATTATAAATGTCTTGAATAGATATTGACTTAAGAATAAGCAGTCTATAGATTCTATATAGTCTATGGGTTCTCCCTACTCCCTAGTTACTTCTTCCTCTGATTTTTGGACTCTCCTTTAACACGTTCTGTTGGATGTATTGCAAACAATTTTTGTGTTTACTAATACTATCATCTATCCTGTTATCAACCATGGAAAGCGTTAACTTGTATGCATGATGATTAGTTTGTAAAAAATGATTATTTAAGTGTACAATCATTTTGTTTGGTTTCCTCGTAGCCTAACGATAATTGTTTGTCAGGTATGCTTATCCTCCACCGGATGGAAATATACTGACCAACATTGTCAATGCTCTAATTGCTGTTCCTCGCTTTTACACTCAGGTTGGTCTAGTATTAAACGAAGCTTAAAGGATTTATTTGTTCCTTTCACCAGCATGTGTAGCATTTTCTGTGTGCTCATTTTATGCCGAACCCGTCATATTGATTGTACCTCTCTAATATAGGTTCTACACTTGATGAACAAAATGAACATTCCGGCTCCATTTCGCATGGCATTACCTACGCCACCATTACCTCCAGATGTACCAGCCCCACCTCCGCCTGTGCCTCCTCCTCATTCTGTAACTGCAAAGCCTCAGTCTGCAGATATGTCTAGTGATGAATCAGAAATGGAATCTTCAGATGAGGTAACATCTTCACTGCTTGCTAGGGATCAAACTGAGCCTCTTTATTTTGTGTATCCTTTGTATAACAACATAAATTTTTCTGAAGTGGTATACAACATTTATGTTTTTTTTCCATCCAGTGACATATTTAATTGTGTACTCTTTACTTTAGTGTATTGTTTCATAAACATTACACTGTTATGACTACACACTGTGCTTAGGTTGCACTTTCCTGTTGTCCAATATGAGAAAATTTTCATTGAACAAATTTTTTTGTTAACGAACAACAAACTATAACAACATGGTGCTAGGAGTTTTTTTTTTCTTCATGCTTTTAGTTAAATTTGATTATCAAAGGAAAGTAAAAAGGTTTTTAGCAGGATGGAGCAAGAACTGAAAATTCTGGACGGAAGCGTGCCAGGCGTGGGGCCATTGTTGGCCCTGCTATTGATAAAGATGTGGCTCATGAGGCTGTTGGAGTAAAACCTGCCACCTTGATCCCAAAAGAAATCCCGATGATTAAAAAGAACCCCGTCTTAAAGGTATGTTATTTTCTTGAGATTGGTTGCAGGAACATATTAACATTGTTTTTAGCTATTAATTTTGTTTTTCCTTATAATTATTCAGATCAATATTGCTCCCAAAGCAACCCTGAATGAACATAAGGATACTGGCATAGAACAAGATTTACAAGAGCCAGAAAAAGATACTTTAGATCCCAACAAATTTTTGACTCCTGATGAATTAGAGAAAGGAAAATTGCCTCCTGAGGAAATCTTATCTCTTCCAATGTTTAAGGTATGGATCTTATCTCAGTCTAATAGAAGACAAAAGGTTGGTAGACATAAGCTGGAAAGTGGAAACTTTTAACTTCTTTCAGGATACAATTATCTGATTGCATTAGTTTCCTTCGGATATTTACTTGAAAGCAAGTATTGAAACTGACGAGTTTTTACCATTCTACACTGACATGATTCAGTGGAGGGAAAAATAATATGCTATTTACATTTCGCTTATCTTCACAAACTATCATGTCTATATAATGGAAACCTGTTTGCGAGCTTACACCTTGAAATGAACTTAGAACTTAGAAGCAGCCTTGTATTTCCCAGTCTTGATGAGTTTTACTTAGAAAACAAACTTTAGTTTCATTGGTGGAACTCTTGCTGCTGGCAGTTAACCTTCTTTCATTGCACCGCCGGCCATTCTTGCTGTTTTTCATCAGAGTTTTGACTACTGAATTCTTGATGATGAAGTGGTTAATCTAAATTCTAATGGAACTTTGTGACTTCTAATATTTAAATGCATCTGAATAGGATTAATACTTTGGAATTGTGCATGGTTTAATAGTCTGCAAATTGTTTGATTTGGGAAAGCTTTCATGGTGTACAAATGTATGTTTATGAGACTTAGATTTTTAAACTGATGCATTGTGCAGAACTATTCAGCGGGAAATCCTGCTTCTGTGTTGTATATTAAGAATTTGGCGAAAGATGTGATTACTGATGATTTCTATCTTTTATTTGGTGAGTTTTCTAAACTTTTACTGTTCAGGCTTTGTTTAATATTTTTTTCTTGCCATTCAAATGCTTTGCAAAATTAAACATAATTCAGTAACCTATTAAAAATACAGATGCTTTTAGATTTCCATAGTATGTAACTATTAACTATTGTCTCGGTGTTAATTCCACAGCTAATTGATATTTCTTTTGTTTCTTCAGGGTCCTTCTTTGGAAGTACTGAGGTTGCAAAGTCTGATCTTCAAGTCAAACTGATGCAGGTAAGATCTTGATTGTAACCTGATCAGTTTTTACTCTTTATGTTATGCACACGTAGAGCCTAAGTTCTAGTCCTTGGTAGAAGATGATCCAGTTAAATAACAACTTGGTGCAACTTACGTTATTCAGAGGGTGCGTTTGATTTGCAAAACAGTAGGTACTGGACAGGACAGAACAGTACAGTACAGGACAGAACAAGATAATACAGGACAGGACAAAACTGCATTGGAGAGAGATAGAGAGATAATATTTTTTATATTCGAAAATAAAATAGGCATTTTGGTATTTTTTATAGTTGTACTGTGGACAAAAAGTTGTACTGTGGTTCAGTAGGGGACAAAAATTCTTGTTTTTGTCCTGTCCCTTACTGCCTATTTGTCCAGTCCCATAAACAGTTTCTGAATCAAACAGGGTACAATAAAAGTTGTCCTGTCCAGTCCCCTGTTTTTTAGCAGATCAAACGCACCCAGAGTGCTTATTCGCAGGGGCGGGCCCAGGGTGAGCACTTGCACACTCAATTTTTAAAAATTACACCAATAATCATATATTTTTGAATTTTGCACCCCCTGAAAATTAAGTTTTGCACCGCGGTTTTGTCTTTTCATTTTAATTAATGCTAATCCTAGTGATGAATAATATAGACTATTGCTTCTCTCTTGTTCAACTCTATTATTACTCTTGTTTACATAGATTTATAACACTTAATGTTCCATTTCTTAATATTTCTCTCAAATTCATATTTATATATGGCAAAAATACAACTCAGGTTACCACCAACCCAAAATTATTGCTGTGAAAATTTGCCACTATTTATATATCACATAATAATTTAAATTTTCTTCTTGAGGATAATTAATACCATCCATAGATATACATTTAAATAATAAAGTTAATAACCAATTTGAATATCTTATAATCCATACAATTTATTATCTTCCTTGTGTTGCACACACAAAGACGTATACTAAAAAAAGACATGTTCAGTGTCGTAAATATTATTTATATGGCAAAAATTGCAGACATTTGATGCGTTGAAGTATGGGTTCGACTAATAATATTTTTCCTTTTTTGCGTTTTCTTTTTTCTCTTTTTGTCTTAGCCTAGCAAAAAAAAATATTTATCTTTTCCACATTCAATTTTAATTCTCTTCTCGACATTTAAAAATCAAAAGATAAAAAATGGAAACATTTATAAAGTCCGAAGAAAAAAAAGGAAGTTAAAAGTGAATTTCATAAATTTTTAGGAACTAAACTAATATACTCGTTTTATTCCACTTATTATTTATGTACATATTTAGAATTATTAATTTCAGTCCACATTTGGCACCCCCTGACCCAGGGTCCTGGATCAGCCACTGCTTATTCGACCAACCAATATTAACGTACCATTAAAGTCTTGTAGCAGCATATTTTTTGGCCATAATTAATAGCTAGTTTTGAATTTCAGGAAGGAAGGATGAAGGGTCAAGCTTTTTTAACATTCCCCTCCACAGAACTGGCTCATCGTGCTCTGGTATGTTCCTCACAAGATATTGATTGTTTCCTCTCTTTTTAATTGTTTTTGAAAAAATATATATATGTTTCAGATATAATTATGTTTGATGTTTTTCTTGCCTTTGTATCATATCAGTCTATTTTCTTCTGTTGGCATAAAATTCTTGCAAAATTTTCTAAATATCAATTGATAATAGCTTGTTTTGGAGATATAATATAACAACAGCATATTGCAGATTGAAAAGCTAATAATTTTATTATTCATCTTGATTTTCACAAGTTTTGCTGAAAAGAATCAATTAATCAAATTATTATTTTCTGTCTTATTAATGTTTGTATTACATATCAACATCGGTTGCAGAATCTAGTGAATGGATATGTATTCAAAGGCAAGCCAATGATCATTCAATTTGGCCGGAATCCTGCTGCTGCAAGGGGAACTTAATATATGGAAATAGAAGGGATGTTTTCCAGATTGTTTATGTGATTCTCCGTTGCTCATTTCTTGATGACATGCACAGCTACAGATTTCTAATGATGCATTCTCCATTGAATGACTGGAAGAGGACTCTGCAATATACCTAGACCGCAGGGACATCAACATTCACGAATATTCATGTGCATTCTCCTTGGGTGTTTATTGAGATGTTCAGATGAAAAACTAGATTGCATAGGAATCTAGAATTCAGAACCAGATTGTTAGCAAGAGTTGGAAATGCAGACCAAGCTTATTTATTACTACAAAGGAAGTATTGCTATTACTGTAGTACAGAAAAAAGTTGTGTTGTAAAAATTATCTTATCATACAAACATTATGGTCCTCTTAGTTAATTGTACATAAAAAATATGGTGGCACTTGGTTCTTTTTCTGCTGTAGTACTAAACATTATAGGGAACCTATGTTATTTATGTTTCCCTTTTCTGGAAGGGTATTTGGTTGATTGTAATTTTTTGTTTTCTTATTATGAAGGAATTTTCAGTTGTATTTTTATTTGTAAAAACCTCTTTCAAAGTTCCTGAAACATGTCTCTACTGCATGAGAAGGTTGATTGTTCATTGTGAAATGAAACCCTCCAACCACCATTTGTGTCACAATAATAGTGACTATTTGCAAGACTTACCCAATTACTTCCTGTATAATGTATATGATAATAGTTCAACCAAGAAAAATGGGAGGGAAATGCTTTTGCTTTGCAGAGATCTACAAATATGAGATTAAGATACAAACTACAAACTTTTATAAGGCAGTATCTGTTTCTTCAATTTTGTTCTTGTGATAATCAAACCATGCCACCCATTGTGAACTGCAACAGGCTACCCTGTTCTTATTGCCAATCCTTCTCCAACAATATGAAAATTGAAATCGTCAATCCGGTTGTTATGACCTGGCAATTTGAATTGGTTATTGCTGCAATCATATATTGAATATGCCAAAATAAAATGTAAACAAATTAAATTAAACATGCTTGATTTTGTTTTTCTTTTAATAACTATCAACAAGATTTTCCCATCCTGTGACTTTGATATGAGGAGGTTGTGCTAACACTTGTGACATCATTTTACCTCAAAAAAGGTTCGAAAAGATTCAGAAAAAAAAATATAGATTAAAAAGGTTTGCGAAACTATGATGATTGGAATTGCAAAATACTGTTTAAACTGAAGACAGAACTTCATTTACAAAAATAGTGTTAGCATCAAATGAATCTCACATTGTTTGGTTTAAGCTTTGACTAAACGTTTATATTAAGACACTGATAGACTAATGGACATGACCTTACTTGAACAGGATCTGTTCTATTCCACGATACAATAAGACTGTCATTCAGTCAGCTGTAAAAGAGGGCAGAAAAGTATGGACGACAAACAAATGACGCAAAGAGGACTCGGAAGTAATAGAGAATAATAGGCATTTCATAATTCCCCGCCGTTCAAATATGAAACCATTGATCAAGTTAAAATAGCGAG
Organism: Trifolium subterraneum; assembly: GCA_951799995.1. Classification (NCBI taxonomy): domain Eukaryota; kingdom Viridiplantae; phylum Streptophyta; class Magnoliopsida; order Fabales; family Fabaceae; genus Trifolium; species Trifolium subterraneum. The sequence goes on along the minus strand of OX637468.1, from coordinate 16,566,232 downwards.
ATAAATTTTGATACAATACTTTGGCGCCTAAATGATGAAAACTACTCGATTCATACTATCTAACAAATGTTGTTAAAGCAAGAAGAAGAATAAGATTGATATTTTCTCAAAAGAGAAAGGAACTATCAAATGATTTAGTGTATAATAGTTGATCCAGCCAAAAACAGAGAATAACATACAACTTGTATGGTTAACTGATTAGGTTAAGATTATCCGATTGAAAATAGTGAAATTTCTATTGTATACTTTTGTTTTTCGACAAGTTTATAGACCTTTCATAAATGCAAACAGCTAAAGATTAAGTCCATAGATGTAAAAAGATTAACAGTCCTAAAGAGTTTTTGCATATCCTTAAGAAGATGCACTTTAGAATTGAAAACCCTACCGATGACACGTCCTTTTAGTAGACTGCCATAATATAACAACATATAGTCCAAATTCTTATATGGCAGCTAGTTTGGAAGCTCATGAGTGCAAAACTACGGAAAAGATTGGCACAAAAGATATTCCTGCTAATATGCTTACAAATTCATTTCCTGTAGTTAAATTCAAACATTGCTTGAACTGCAGGTTGTGAAGTTGTAACGTTATGAGAATAAGCATGTTTCTCAATTTCTCTCTTTTTCTAGATTACTCTGATTAACAGAAAACGATTGATAGCAATATACAATTTTGAGTCTGTCTTCAACATCAATTAAATTGATCAAGAGTATAAGCTCTTGAAGTATTGATACAAATAGATACAAACTAACTAACCACCTAATAACAGAAAACTAACCACTAAACTGAGTTTAATCAGTAAGTGTTCATCACCTATAGTACAAAACTATCAGTAAAAGAAGTTACATAGTGTTTGAAAGTTACATAATGTATGAAGCTAACACTAACTTTTGCATCATTTAACTACTAATTGTAAAGTCAGTTTTAAAATATTCAAATGATTTCAGAAACAGATATAGTTTGGCAACAATGAGTATAGAAACATTCGTCAAATTTAATACAAAATTGATGAGCTTAGACTGTAACAACAAGCGACAATGAAAGACATAAAGCCCACTCTGGAAAGTAGTAGAATAGAAGCGTGAAATATAGTCCCACATCGTTAGCGCAAAGGTTGAAACTTGTGTTTATAAGAGACACGGAGAGAGTGAAAGGCATGACCTTACTTGAACAGGATTTGTTCTGTAGGATCATACTACAGTTTGACTGTGTTGGTCACACGTAGAGGTGAAAAGAGGTCAGGCTGGCCTACATAGGCTCAGACCAGGTCAGTTTATTTCTTTAAATAGAGTAGACCAAGGTTTTTTTATAGGCCTATTTAGCAAAAAAGGTCAGGCTCCAGGCCAATAAAAAAACCTATTAAGCCTACTAGGTCGGCCTATCTATATATATTTATATTTACGAATCCCTCTATGAAATTTAAATGTAAACTTTTTCTTTATATATTAATGACCGTCATTAATACTCTAATTTTTATTTTTCAATTATTATTATTATTATTATTATTATTATAAACTATTATTGTTCAAAAATTCTGAATAATAATAAAAATTTTGAAAATGATATATTAATACCCTCCTTTCCTTTTTTTTATTCATGCATTGTTGAAATTAATTTAAATTAAAAAACTTACATTTAATCATTTATGTCGTTTGCTAAAAAAATAACTATGTATACGCTTAACAAAAATAATATATAGTATATATAGTATATGATTCTTTAATTTTCATATTCTAAATGATTTATTATTTGCATTCATGAACTTTTTTAAATTAAAAAATTATATATTTTTTTCAAATAACAAAAAATAAATAGTTTAAACACGTTATGTAAGCCCTTCAAAAAAAATTAAACAACAAAAAGGTTTATAATTTTCTATCTAATTTTCTTTTTGTTGAAGGCATTCTAAAAAAATAAAAATTATTTTAACAATATAAAAGAAATAAATTGGTGTATACTTTTTATAAACATTCATTACGTGAAATAACACATTTAGTACTATTTTGATTTATAAGTTTAGAGTTTTCTTGAATTCTTTATTTTTCTATTAAAAAATGAATTTTAATTAAATAAAACTTCCATATATACATAAAATCTGGTCATATGAATGCTATTAATTACAAATATTTTTTCATTATGAATTGATTGTGTACTTTTTACTTTAAATATTGTTTTTCCTTTCAACCTTCTTCACTCACAATATTCTTTACACATTTTTGCTATTTCTATTTATTTACTGTTTTGTAATTCATATTTGTTTCTTCAACTTTTTCTTTATTTTAATCTTCTTTTATCTTTTGATGATTCCCTCTTTTGTTTTTTCAGGAATGAAATCCTAATGAAAGCTATGGAGAGAAGATTTTTAATTGTCTTTTCAATTTCAAAAACACTTTGAGATGTGTCACGGGGTCAAAAACAACAATTGTTGATGAATGATTTTGTAATGAAATATTTTTTATGTAGATGTTTTTTAGAGAAATATTTGTTATATGTAGATATTAATCAGAAAAGTAGTTATGAGAAGATGGACTAAATAACTTATATTTAGGGATGTGACTAAATAACTTATATTTAGTTATGAGAAGATGGACTAAATCACTAGCAGTTGACAAAATATTTATATTTAAGGATGTAACTAAATAACTTGGGAAAGAAAACCATACGGGTCACTTTAGGTACAAAACTTACAGGGTATATTCCATTTTTTTTTTGTTATTTTGAGATTATTAAATAACAACATTTATTGTTTTCTCTAAGAATCATTGGATGCATCTATTGGTCTATACTAATAGTTGAGAGGTTGATGTAGACACTTCGAAAGGAGATGATCTGCATTCTTCTTTATTGTCTAATATATTGCAAAACAAAAAACCAAAATTTCTATTAATAATATTATGATGATATATTTACGATGAATGGAACATCCAAATATTTATACACGGGGTGGAAGTTCTCTAGATTATATTAGTGGCTAGACTCAATGTATAGAGAAATGGAGAATCTAAGTTTTGAATTTCGGTCCTCTAATAATGTCAAAATTTTCCAGAGTTATATTTTTAGACCACATGGGATGGAAATTTTACGAGTATATATATGAATGAATGTTTAATATAAACTACATGTAAGTTGTAAAATTTCAAAACTTTAATTTAGAACATAGAAAAATAAAATTTCAAGATTTCGTCATTTGATTATTGACTAGGGTGTATAGAAATTAATATACACTTTAAATTTTTTGGTGGAACAATTATTTCTCATAGAAAATTTAATATTAACAAAAAAAAAATTATATACATCTTCAAAAACAGGGTAATATATGTACATTAAAATTTATTATTAATTTTTTTGCATTTGATTCTAATTTATTAGTATTAATATACTATAAACAAATTGATATAATAATATAAAATAATTTATATTTTTATAAGTAAAAACTAACTCGTGCATCCCCACGGGTAACTTATACTAGTTTAAGTAAATATGAATAATATTTTTACATCTATTGTTATTATATATTAAAATTTGTACTTTGATTAAATTATAAATCTATTAACTTTTTCAGTAATTCAAGTTTATTAATCCACATTAATTTTTCACATATATAAATGTATTATTATAAACTAAAATCGAAATATGATGTCCTATATAGTCAAATTCTCCAAAATGAAGTTTAATCTCATTGATTTATTTGTTCATTAGTATATTTAAAATTAAATATAATTATTTATTTAAATATGTTTATGTGAAATAGGCTTTTAAACTGGTTAATAGGCTATGTCAGACTTTCAAAAGGTCAGGCTCAGGCCTAAAAAATAAGCCTATGATAGGCCACAGGCCTTTAACTTTTTGACAGGTCAGCTCAGGCTTGGCAAAACTTAGCTCGACCTATCCTATTTCCACCTCTAGTCACACGGTTGTCTGACAGATTTCCAATCTTTTTTTTTTAAGTTTTATTTTACTTAGATTAAAAAGAAAAGGTTGAAGAAAACATTGTTAGTACCTAAACTTGCATTTTCCATTTGAGACTTTATCTTGTATTCTTTGTTTTTCCACTTTTTCGAAATAAATCCAACACAGATCAATAAGAAGAAAAAATCCAAAAACAAAACATAGGTAAAAAATTATTTAGGGAAAACAAGTTTTGAATATTACCTTCTTTTTTTTCATCTTTTTTACATGATTTAATAACTAAAATCTTACTAGATTAGAACGATACGAAGAAAGAAAAAAATCTAAAAACAAAACATAGGTAAAAATTTGATTTAGGGACGACAATTGTTGATACAAGTGGAGTGTCGCACATATGCATGCATTTCAAATTGGAACAACACAAGAGGGAGAAGGAAACTAACAAACGGTGAAGGAGACTATGTTAGTCAGCTTATTGGGTGAAAAGGAATTACTGTAGGTAAGTACTTTGAGATTTGAGTATTATTGAGGTAAGGAAGATGCCACATTCAAAGGATAAAGTGTTTTTACCATAAGAAATGAATGAACAATAAACTTGCAATAAGGGCATTTGTGTAAATGTAAGATACTAATATAGTATAATGTACTCATACGAAGTACTATGCAAATACGTAGTAGTAATAGCAATACCATCTAAAATGTTTAAGTTTTAGTCCAAAAGAAAATCTAGAAGGTTTAAGATTAAGTGAGAACATAGAAAAGTCTCACACAAACCGATGGGCTTCTTTTCTGCCGGGTTTTGAATATATAGTCAAAAACCATAGGATATGGATTTGATGCTTTTGTCTAATCACGAAGATTGGTACTGTTTTGGATCTCAGCCGTCCGATCAAGATCGGACGTCTGAGATCATTTGATGTTACTTTTGACATCAAATGATCTCAGACGTCCGATCTTGATCGAAGGGCTGAGATCTAAAACAGCACCAAACTGTGTGCTTTTACAACTGCATGAAATCCATTTCCAAAACTGTGTTCTGTTTGTTTAATTATATTTTTTTCCTTTATCTTTATTTTAAATTTTAAGTTGGTCCCTGATTTTTTAAAAATTTCAAGTTGGTCCGTGGACCGGGTATAAATATAAAGGGTGTATTTAGCAAAAGCCCATAAATTATTTGTTGATCCATACAACGGCCCAATACATACGCGAGAGTTAAGCCCAACTTCTCAGAAGGGTGAGACCAGGAGGGCGAGACAACTACCCCTCATGGCGAGACATGGCCGTAAGGGCGAGATGCCCACGATCCCATGATCTCCTTATCCTTCACTGTAACTGTTATTTTTCCCACGATTTGACCCATTTACCTTCATTCCCCGTATGACCAGGAGCTTAACTTAGAAGAAACCATTATATTCAAACCATGTTCCCCACGATCACCTTGCAAATAGACATGTGATCAAATGTATAGGAGGAACGTGGGATTGGCCAATGAAGAAAAAGGGCGGGAAGAATTCTCTCCATGTATGCCCTATAAATACTTGTAACATTGCTGAAAAAGAGGACGGACAACCAAGGAATTTCAGAGATACTTAGATTATTTTTGTTATTTTGACGGTCCAATTCGTTTACTTTTCACACCCCTTTATTTGTTCAACGGAACAGTCCCTTTTGTTTTCTGTCGTTCAATTAGTTAGTCTCTCGCGTCAAATTTTGTACTGTTACCGTTAAAGTTGGACACGTGTCATTTGTCCAAGTGTGCCACGTGTCCAATCATTTGTCCAAGTGTGCCACGTGTCCAAATTTAACGGCAATAGTAAAAAAATTGACAAGAGGGACTGATTAATTGAACGGCAGAAAAGATAAGGGATTAACTTGAAACTTTTTTTAGATAAGGGACCAAAAATGTAACTAAATTTTTCCTTTTTCATGAGGGAAAATAGATTTAGTGCATTCATTTCTACTACATTCAGCGGCTGAGATTTATTTGTTCAAAATTAAACAATTTACATTTTATTTAAGATGTTTAAAGAGTGTTCTGATGACACTTGTTAGTATTTTCTTTTAATTTAAGGTTAATATAGTTTATCTATTGTTTATTGTCCATCAATTTTTTTACAATGTCTACTTAATTATAAACTATTTTATTTATGACTTATTCTGTCTTTTTTTTTTAACCAAAAAAATAAAAAAATCTACAAAATTTAAATCCCATCAAGCCATTACTCATTGTCATTTCTCAAATTTAAGGTAATAGAGATGTTTTGTGAGTATATAACCCAGTTGGTAAAAAGATTGATATATTTAAATGTTTGAGTTCATATGAGATTTTCTACTTGTTTATTTATTTAAATTAATGTATAGCTATTAAACTCTTGAGAGAGCGGGGGGGGGGGGGGGGGGGGGGGTTTATGTTTAAATTTGGTTAATATATATGTACTCGCACTCTAAATCTCGAGTCTTTACTCTTGCGAATGCAATTCACATGCCCAAAAAAATTCTTTCATTAAGAAAATAAAGAAAAATATTTGATATCACTCTGATGTGATATAACATCCAATCAATGAAAAATGGAAATTACACAAAACTTTTTTTTTAAATAGTGTGGGAGTGAGGAGGTTAAGAAAATAAATTTGATTAATTGGGATATGATTTGTTAGGATAGAGATTTGGGTGGACCGGAGGTGCGTAGGATTAGAGAATTTAATCTTTCATTGTTAGGAAAGTGTTGTTGGAACAAAAATGAGGTGTCGTTCCAAGTTTTAGTAGCTAAATATAAGATGGAAGGTGGTGGGGTGAAGGGTTGGAATAGGGTGGCGTCAGCATGGTGGAAGGATTTGTGTGATGTTAGGGATGGGGTTGGAGTGATAAGTGTAGGTCATTGGTTTGAGAATAATCTTAGACGGACGGTGAAAAATGGTGAAAATATTATGTTTTGGAAAAATATGTGGCTAGGTGATGCTTCTTTGAGTACTAGTATTAGATTTAATAGGCTATTTGAGTTATCTATATATAAGAATATTTCAGTAACAAAGATGTACATGTAGGTTGATATAGGGTGAAGCTATCGGTGGAGGAAGCATGTGTTTGCGTGGGAGGAAGAGTTGGTTATGAAGTGTGGCGATGTGTTGGAAAATGTGTAATTACATGTTAATATTCCAGATCAATGGATGTCGCAACTTGATCTTAATGATGACTACTCAGTTCGAGGAGCTTATGACATGTTCGCTCACTTTATCCTTGTGACAACGACAACACATAATGACGTTATTTGAAATAAAATAGCGCTATTAAAGATAATTTGATTTGGTGTGGTGGAACTCTTGTGAATGCAGTGCTTTGTTCAGGATAATATGGAATCGGTGAAAGATGTGGATCACTTGATTGTATGTTATGTCGAGCTTCAAGGTTTTTGGAGGAGAATTATAAATTGTTTAACTTTAGGCATGTTTAGTGCGCTGGATAAGGGGATAAGATAACATAAAATTAACCTATTTTATTGTTATTTGTTGTTTGGTGCACCAATTGAAAAAGATAAATGTAACATATTACTAATCTTATCCAATTGACTCTTTGTTATGTTAATCATTATTTTGGGTTGGGTTGGCAACCTGATAGCACAAACTTAGGTACGTACTTTCTATTTCACAAGAAACCTCCTTCGACTCTCACCTTCTGCGAACAGCCTCTTCTCTCCCAATTATTTTTCCTTTCGCTCCAACCACTCAAATTTTGTTTTGATTTTCTGCAACTGACTCCACCTTCTTCTCTCCCAATAATTCCTATCGATTTTCTTCTCTTTAGAATTGATGTGCTTTTCATCTCTAATTTCCCCTAATTTTGTACTTCAATTCCTAAATATGTGTTGTGTTGATGGAAATGAAATAAATTGTTTGCTTTATGAATAAAATTGAAGCAATCGTGATTCTGTACCCATTGAAAAATAGTGGTTTATGTTCATTTGTTCTTGATTATGAAACAATTATGAATTTTTATTTTTTTTGCATAAAATTATGAATAATGATATCATGTTTTTATCCTGTGTTGTGTGCACCAAACACATGTTATTTCAACACATAAGTACGCCGGTTTAACGACCGGTCCGGTTCTGATTACCTTGACTACAACACATCAAACCAAATTTTTGCCTTCGTGCAATAAAAAACATGAAAACTAATTTCTTTTTAAAAAACAAATCATGTTTTATCCATTCTAACGTGATACAAACAATGATTACAATTGTTTAGATTTATAATTACTTATTTTCATTTATTTTTTAGCATTTATAATAATGATATAAAAAACAATAAATCACTAAAAAAAATAATCATTCGTGCGACGCACGGGTAAAAAACTAGTAACCAAATCTTTCTCAATTCAAAAAGGTCTTAGTCTTAGGAGAGTCGTGGAAATGTCAGAACTTATCACCGCCTCCAAAAATGAATAATATTGTAGACTAGACATGACAATAAAACTCATACCCGCGGGTACCCGCCCAAACTCTACCCGCTTTGACGGGAAAAACCCGAATTGACTGGGTTTGGGTATGAGTTTTCCCCGATTTCAAAAGATGGGTTTGGGGCGGGTAATAGGGACATTGATACTCACCCCGAACCCGTCCCCGAACCCGCCCCGCTTATGTTAAAATTATATTTTACCTCTTTGAAATTAAAAACTCTTAAACAATCTCTTAAATTATATTCATATGTTTATTTTTTATTTTTAATTTCAGTAATAAACAAATGACTTTCTCTATTTCTTTTATTTATTTAAAAAAATATTGTTAAAAAAATACTAAAATACAATCATAATTCATGTGGAAAGAGGCGTAACGGGGATACCCGAACCCGTTGGAGATACCCAATCCCCGTTGGGTAGGGGTTTGGGGTTATACTTTTTATCCCTGCAATTGGGATGGGTTTGGGAAAACCCGAACTTTATGGATTTGGGGAGGGCAAAATCCGCCCCCGCCCCACCCCGTTGCCATGCCTATTGTAGACATCACAAAATACATCCAACCTAACAATATTGATATTGTTGGTTGTGCTGGGCTTTATGAATATGGTATGTTTTGAATGTTATAAAAGTTTTTTTCACAGAAAATATGTTCAAATTTTAATTTTGGTCAAGCATATATATATATATATATATATATCCCAACCAACTGAGCTCTCGAGACTACTTCACCTCATTGTTATGTGTCAATTGTTTTTTTTAAGCTTTAAAGGTTTCCAGGTAAGTGTTGGACTGAACTGCTAGTTAACGAAGTTTCGTGGACAGGAAACATAAAATGGGTTATAAGGGAAACAATAAAAGTTGGTTTTCATCAATAGGCTCACACAAAGTAAAATACACTACTTGAAGATATATTGCGGTAAGAGTTTATACTACCGATTACCGAAAATATATTACAGTAGGATTTACTTACACTATCAAAATATATCTTTTGGTAATTGATAGATTTTGAGCAATTAAAGGAGGAGAGAAGAGCAATTAGATACCAATCAAGTTGATATGAAGTTTGTATAATTCAAAAATATATAACGTGGAAGAACACTTCTAAAAATATTTGTAATAGTAAATGTTGCTCTCATATAAAAATTAAAATTTTTGTTCACTTTTACCTTTAACTCAAAAAGAAAGTATTATGGGAGTACAAGTGATTCTCTTGAATAATATTGATGTAGTTAACTTAATCATATATGTTATTTCACCGAAGCAACCATCTCTTGAACAGGGCCGTCTCCGAGTATTTAGATGTCATGGGCAAATAATAAAAATTGGTTCCTAATAAAAATATAATTTTTTTAAAAAAATAACATAATATATTTAAATTGTAAATATTTTCAATAAAGTAATGATTCACCCTTGTGACTAACAAAAAAAGGTAATATTATAACCAATATCATCAAAATACATTTTAGCTACTTAAAAAAAATCTCCCTTCTAACCTTTTTTTAGATATTACTATGCTTTTTTTTTTGCTAAACTAATATTATTATTGGGCCTTCTTATTACTACTTAACCCCCTAATTAATATAACTACCTAAATAAATAATTTAGGCCCCTATTTTTTGGAGGCCCTAGGCTAGGGCTCTGCCTGCCCTTGGCCAAAGACGGGCCTGCTCTTGAATAATATTGATAATATAGATGTAGTTAACTTAAAATACTTCGTCGGAGCTCCACCACCGACCACCACGCCGGCGCCGGACCACCGCCACCGAGCCGCCGGAAAATCTGTGTTTCGCCACCGTGGACCGCCGTCCACCGCCGTGGCTCGCCGGAGGTCCGGCGTTGACTGCGTTGTTGACCGGTCAGCCACCACCACCTACTTTATTCATTATTAAATTATTTATTAAATATTATTATTAAATTCTGTTTGGGCTTAATTATAAAAAAAATGAAAAATCTGTTTGGGCTTAGCAAAGGAATAGTTTGGGCTTAGGGAAGAAATGAATTTTGAGTTTTTTTTTTTGATAAGCAATGTATGAATTATAAGGAGTACAAGAGGTACTCAACCCTTACAATTCATAATGAGAAACATAGTTAGATGTGTAGAAAGCAATCACGAGGATTGTTACACCAATCTGAATACACAACACTAGAATTTCCTCCTAATCGTCCTATAAACCAAAACCAAGCAACATGCAAAATTTGGTCTAATAAAGAAGAGACATTAAAGGAATCCCCTTGAAAGACTATGTTGTTACGCTTACGCCAAAGACACCATGTTGTAGCCAACCAAATAATGTGACGAAATTGTTTGCCTTTATTTCCTTTACAAAGATCCCCAAATTTATTGAAATGAGAAGGCACATCAACAAACGGTAAAGCCGTTGTTCCTAACCAAAAAAGAAAAATTATGTTTTTATAATAATAAATCTGTTTTAATAAATCTGTTTTAATAATCAATTAATAAATTATTCGTTTTTTATGAAATTAAAAAATAATATTTAAATTAACAGCGCTGCTATATATATACAGCGAAAGGTCCGTTCGCGAATTTCCACGAAGTAGAGTTTTTTTTTGGGTTTATAGTGTAGACCCACCTTTTTTAATATAAAAAATAAAATAAAAAATATTGTCACACTTTCAGCATAAGAACTAAGAACAAAAATAACTCTATTTTCTCATCTGTTAAGTTTTGATAACAGAGAGAAAGAAAAAACTCCATTGTTTGCTGTGATAGAAACAGAGCAAAACATGACTCAAAAAGTAATAAGAACAAGTTCAACAGAGAAATTTGCCAAGCACTGAAGCACAATCACTCATCATTCATTTCTCATCAACAACCTTTATGCAATTAGTTAATGCTATTGCTAACTTAATACCTTGCATGCTGCAATTGAAATGAAATCAATTGTGATTTTGAACTTTGATATTGAAACAGAGGAACAATACTAACAAAGAATCAACGGACGGAAAAGGGTGAAGGACGACATGAATGGAGGTAAGGGGAACAACAGTGTAGGATTTGCTTTGGTAAAAAGATAAAATTCAATTGACAATGTTGGTGTTTGCCTTGAAAATTGAATGGATGAAGGAGCAGTGCAGTGCAGGTGTGGTTCTGGCGATGGTGCGTCGCGCCATTGGTCCTGAGCGTCGCGTAGTGTGTTGTTGTGTGTATTGCTGCTTCGGTCTTCTGCGCGTTGCGCGGGCACGCGAGACTATATATATGTGTGTGCGTTTTCTGATGTGTTAAGGTGTTTTTAGGGTTTCTAAGGCCAACAAAAGACTAGGGTTAATAGAGTAACATCTTGGGAAGACTCTAGGGGTGGAGAAACATTCTATCACCTTGGGAAACACTTCTTGATTGAATTTCTTGGTCACGGGAAGAAATTCGGGACTTGGGTAAAATTAGGGAATTGTCTAATTCTTGTAACCCAATTGGGATTTCATTGTAATCAAGTATTCTATTGATAGTGGAACGGAGAGGGCTGCCCTCCATCCAGAGTAGGTTCATTAATACCGAACTGGGTAAACAATATCCTGTGTTCTTTACGTTTTCGCGGTTTATTCTTGTTGATTATTATTATTATTGCCAGTCCTGCTTGTTGATTACTTTAATCGTATTGCTCCACACATCAAAAAGTATTGGTGTGAGTTACTCGAATTCACAACAGACAAAAATAGAAAGAAGTTTGAGAGGATAATAGAAATAAACATCAATACATGTGTTTGAGAGAAAACCAAAGAAAGAGAGCAACCCAACCAAAATTTTGAGATAGAGAGAAGGGGTGTTGTTGTTTGCGTAGCTAGCGGTGGATGATGAAGGAAGCAGGTAAGAGAAAAAAATAGAATTAATTAATTCCGTTAAATAATGCAAGTGGGCCAGTAGGCTGTGCCAGATCGTTCGTGGTTGATTCGTGAGAGAAAATTCGCTATAACAAGCATTTCTCTTAAATTAATTTTGTTGGATGGATTGGATATTCATCCATTAAAAAGATGATAATGGATGAATTGGATTGGATTTTATCTCTAATAGATGGATTGGATTGGATTTTTTCATTGAATGTTACTGGATTGTTAATGGATTAATGGATTACGTTGATCCATCCAGTAACAATCCAATCCAAATCCATCTAATCCATCCATTTTGACACCCCTACTTTTTAGATAAGTTTAAAATTGAGATTTATTTGATTGTGGCATATAGATAAATTTAATTTGTTCATATTGCACAATAAAAAAAAATTATACCTGTTTTCATCATATCAACACACATCCCCTCCTCTCTCATGAGTCATTCAATGGACAACCCTTTACCAACTGTTATGTGCACAAGGAAAATTTTTGGTGCACAAGGAAGGGTTGCAATTATTGTGTGCATGAAAAAGAACATATAAACTAGGAGATTTACAAAAACTAAATCACAGTTGACATACTAGATCAATTTCCATATGCCTCAAAATTCTTTCCGCATTGTTTTGTGCAATTAGACATGTCAGTGAGTCCAACCTGAAGATGTTAAATAAACAAGAAGATTAGAAGTGAAAATCATAAAATTCAGGCACTACTTGCTCAAATATAATTCCCCAACCTTCTTATGAGCATGAACTATTGGTAGTTTCGCACTTATCGTCAGTGAGAATTGAAGAATGACTCTGAAAACACAGTCACAATCACATGATATTTAACTAGACACATAGATATCATGCTGCACTTTCACCTATCTAATTTTTTTGTTCTTTAGCATCTTCTTAACATAAAAATTACTACAAGTACAAGCTTTCAGTGAGACAAACAAATATATTTAACAACAAAATCCTGACAGCTATCACACTTACGGAGTAGCCATTATATATATGATCTGAAATCTTTATTACCAAGAGACTTTTTCAGCAGTTGTCTTTGAGTTACGTGCTTTACTTGGTTCTTTATGCATTAGTTTGCTCCATACAAGAGGAACACATGTAGTTTTCATAACCGAAGAACAAAGATAATGTGGCTTGAGTATTAGGAATATCAAGCACACTAGCAGACAGAAGCCAAGGGCAAACAAGGATCAGTTGGCACAGACAATCCGCAAGATCACAGCAGACCGCAAAAAAACCAGGCAGCAACGCAACATCATCTTAACATACTATCTCCTGGATTCCAGACCCGTTCATAAAATAAACACGGTCCTTTTGCGGTATTATTCACAAACCAATGCCATGAAATCCGTTGGATGTAATCCACCACTTCCACCGAATCCACCACCATGTTATTAAAAACACGGTTATTTCTAGCCTTCCAAATTGCCCAAGGGTAGGCAAGCCAAACAATAGAAAATCCTTTTCTCAATTTCTTATAACCGCATCCAACTAGCACACCATAAGACATTATAACATTGGGAGGAAGTACCGTAATGTAATCACCCCTAACCTCTCGTAACAGCATACCAGATAACAGCAGCAAACTGACAGTGCAAAAACAAGTGACGCGACGACTCAACCTCCTCGGTACACAAAGGACAGAACACATCATCACTAACGTTTTGTTTTATAATTGCAAATATTAAGCAACTATACTAAAATTGCAAATAAATAATAGTAAAATAGGAGGAAAAAATTATAATACAATCAATGCCATATATTGTCGGACCAAACTCACATCTAGAAGTTCTCTAATGGTTTATTTCTTAAAGAACCATCCATCATTATATTGATGATTGCAAGTGTTCTTATCTATTCAATGACACTTTAAATTTTACATATTCAACTTCAAATTCGGCATTTAGATATGATGAATGGCTTAGACGCTCACTTTGGTGTGTCATATATATAGCATTCAAACACTTTGGCTCAGGGGAGCATACGACTTTCTGCTTAAAGTGAGTCTGGTTGTTAAATTATATAGTAAATTTAATTTTATCTATTGGGACTGTTAGTAAATTTCTATTCAATTTCTACACTAGATTTGAGATTTAACCATTTTATCCACTCGTTTATGCCTTAAAAAGTTGTGAATTTGGTTCTAGGGATCCAATATAAGTTTCAGTGGTCTATTGGATATGGTTTCTCTTGTAAACTTAGTATTTGGCAAATAAAAATTGTGGGAGAAAACCCCATGTCAAAATCTTTTTTCATTTGAAAATTATTTCATTCTAATGTTGAGCCTTTTTACACAATTTGGTGCAAACAAGAGTGCCATTTTGAGTTTTATTTGTAATTTGACCAATAGCTCATTTCCGACTAACAATAAACTAATTTATTCAAACTTAGATTTACAAGTTTGATATTCAATAGCTTCTTAGTCTATGTTTTAGGTAGTGTTACCACACAATTTCAAGGCAACAACCTAGCACTTACCATCTTACTTCAACTCCAAACAATCCATTATGTACCAAGGTTAATAACTGTTAGAAATAATATAAAACAATTGATGTAGCCTTTCCTAACAGTTTAAGCTTTTGGGATAATCGAAATATTTTCCTATATGGTATCAGAGCCTCTATGACTAAATGGTCTAGAGTTCGATCACCGCTTCCCTCACGTTCTAATTAAAAAAGTGGAATTTAAGCATATGGTAGGTGGGCCTATGCATTATCCACGCTTCAAGCCCAAGTGGGCTCTTGCGTGAGGGGGCGTGTTAGAAATAATATAAAACCATTGATGTAGCCTTTCCTAACAGCTTAAGCTTTTGGGATAATCGAAATATTTTCCTATAATAACACTTATATTTAAGTATGATTTCTGGATAATTATGCAGAAAATATTTGTATATACAAGTAGAAAAGATACGAGGGTTTGAGTCTTGAATTTAAAGCCATCGTCAATGATTTTCTGTAGATTCTATGATGATCTATCTTTAGACTTACTTGAACTTGTAACAAAAAAAAAAATGTAACAAAGACTTGACAGATAAATGTCTCAAGTACGGCAACTTTCACATTATGACTAAAGTATTCATATAAATTCATTTAGGGTCATCGAGGCATCAATATCACAAGCAAAATTGAAGGCAACATTAGGCATCGAGGCATTAAATATCACAAGTAAATTGAAGTCATCATTAGGGTAATTGAGGCATCAATATCGCATCTAAAGTATTCATAATACTTAATTTAGGGTCATTAAGTCATTAATATCGCAAGCAAATTGAAGGCATCGTTAGGCATCGAGACATCAAATATCACAAGTAAATTCAAGGCATTATTAGGGTCATTGAGGCATCAATATCGCATAAAAAGTATTCATATTAATACTTCATTTAGGGTCATCGAGGCATTAATATCGCATAAAAGGTATTCATAATACTTCATTTAGGGTCATCGGGGAATTATGAATGAAGAAAAAGTCATATCAAAATCGCAATAAGGTAACTTTTACATCATGAGTAAACTATTCATAATAATTCATTTTATTAAGGTCATCGAGGAATCAATATATCAAGTAAACTCGAGGCATCATTTGGGTCATCGAGGCATCAATATTGCAAGTAAATTAAAGGCACCAGTAGGGTCATCGAGCATCAACGTTGCAAGTAAATTCAAGGTATCACTAGGGTCATCAAGGCATTAATATTGTAAGTAAATTCAAGGCATCAGTAGGGTCATCGAGCCATCAATATCACAAGTAAATTCAAGGCATCATTAGGGTCATCAAGACATCAATATTACATCTAAAGTATTCGTAATACTTCATTTAAGGCCATTGAGGCATTATAAATGAATAATAATTCATTTCAATATCGTAATATAGCAAGTTTTATATTTGTAAAGTATTCATAATACTTCATTTTATTAGCGTCATCGAGTCATTAATATTGAGGCATCAATATTGCAAGTAAACTCAAAGCAACATTAGGGTCATCGAGACATCAATATCGCAACAATATTCAAGGCATCAATAGGGTCATCGAGGCATTAATATTGCAAGTTAATTTAAGGCATCATTAGGGTCATTAAGGCATCAATATCACATAAATTCAATGCATGGTTAGGGTCATCGGAGCATCAGTATGTAAAGCTCATTGTACTAAACCTCATCGTAATTATCAGCAGATTTTCCACAACCACCAAGATTTTCCAATAACTACTGCGCTATGACCCTCATGTGCCTCTGGCCGTTCTATTATAATTTGACATTCCAACATTTGAAAGCTAAACACAATGTAACATTGGTAACTTGTAAATAGATAAAAAAAAGCACGTAACTATGTTGCTGCATAACGTTTTCAGGTTTTAGCTTAAGACTTAGCTATAAGTGGCACGTGCAATAAAGGTGTGAAACAAGAGTTGTACATGTTGATGCAATGATTAACCAACTTGGGATAAAACCCACACATTTTAGCATACTCTCTCTATTAACACACACTTGATTATTAGATAAATTTTATTAGGCACACTAATAAAGTGGACTTAAGTCTTTAGTTTAGTAGATCACGCATAAAATCATTAGGATCATAGATGCATCGGTGGATTCATCCCATCAAGAAAGTATTCATAGAGTGGACTTTAAGTCTTTATTTTAGTAGATCACGCATATTTCATAATACTTCTGATCCACTTCATTTTTAATTAGGGTCATCGAGGCATCAATAACGCACTTAAATTCAAGGGATCATAAGGGTCATCGAGACATCAATATCACAAGCAAGGAACCTTTACATCATGACTAAAGTATTCATATTACTTAATTTAGGGTCATCGAGGCACCAGCAAATTGAAGCCATCATAGGCATCGAGGCATCAAATTCACAAGTAAATCCAAGTCATCATTAGGTTCATCGAGACTCTAATATCGCATCTAAAGTATTTGTAATACTTCATTTAGGGTCACCGAGGCTTCAATATCGCAACCAAATTGAAGGCATCGTATCGAGGCATCAAATATCGCATGTAAATTCAAGGCATCATTATGGTCATCAAAGCATTCATATTGCATCTGAAGTATTCATAATACTTCATTTAGGGTCATCGAGGCATTATGAATGAATAAATATTCATATCAATGCTGCAATAAGGAGACATTTAGATTTTAGTAAAGTATTCATAATACTTCATTTTATTAGGATCATCGAGGCATCAATATCGCAAGTAAACTCACGGCATCATTAGGGTCATTGACGCATCGATATTTGAAGAATATTCAAGGCATCAGTAGGGTCATTGACGCATTAATATTGCAAGCAAATTCAATGCATCATTAGGATCATAGATGCATCAATATCACATCTAAAGTATTTATAATACTCCAGTTAGGGCCATCAAGACATTACGAATGAATAAAAATTCATTTCAATATCGCAATAAGGCAACTTTTATATTTGAGTAAAGTATTCATATTACCTCATTTTATCAGGGTCATCGAGGCATCAATATTGCAAGTAAATTCAAGGCATCATTAGGGTGATCGTGGCAATAATATAACAAGTAAATTCAAGGCATGATTAGGGTCATCGAGACATCAATATCAAAAGTAAACTAGAGGTATCAGGACGATCATCGAGCCATCAATATAGCAACTCAATTCGAGGCATCCTTAGGGTCATTGTGGCATCAATACTGCAAGTAAATTCAAGGAATTATTAGGGTTATTGAGGCATCAATCAATATCTAAATAATGCAGCTACATAGTTCTCCCTATGTATCCAAACAAGAGCTCCAAACAAGTTAAAGCAATTATAATTTCTTTCACAATTGAAATTATAATGATCCTCAAAAAGCAAATCAGGCAGTATGACTACTTTTAAATGTTTTCAAAAATAATCAACAAAATCGGAAATCCTGGTCAATTTATCATACTTTATGTCACCAACATTAGGTGTCATTTAAATTTTTTTTTTTTTGACAAAGGTGTCATTTAAATGTTAAAGGGCGTTTATTGTGTACAAAACTAACTTAATCAATAACCGACCTTAACGAAGTATCATGAGGGAAAATTACCTGTATTCAGTATGTAAAGCTCATTGTACCAAACCTCATTGTAATTATCAACAGATTTTCCACAACCACCAAAGATGAAGAGTTGTTGGCCAACAACTGATGCACTATGACCCTCACGTGCCTCTAGCCATTCTGCTCTTATAATTTGACATTCCCACATTTGAAAAGCTAAAAACAATGTAACAACAGTAACTTGTAAATGGATAAGAAGTGTGTAACTCCGTAGCTGCATAACATATTAAGGATTTAGCTTAAGACTTAGCTTTGAGTGGCATCATCCAAAAAAGGTGTGAAACCAGAGTTGTACATGCTCTTGCAAAGATTAACCAACTTGAGCTAAAACCCACACAGTTTAGCATACTCTCTCTATTGACAAACTCTTGATTATTAGATAAATTTTATATAACGGCACACTAATAGAGTGTGGACCCAAGTTTTTAGTTTAGTAGATCCCACATAAAATTTGTCATAACTAACAAGGTAACTTACACATCAAGACTAAGTATTCATATTACTTCATTTAGGGTCATTGTGGCAAGAATATCACAAGCAAATTGAAGGCATTTATTAGGCATCGAGGCATCAAATATCGCAAGTAAATTCAAGCAATCATTAGGGTCGTCGAGGCATCCATAACACATCTAAAGTATTCATAATACTTCATTTAGAGTCATCGAGGCATTATGAATGAACAAAACTCATTAATACTGCAATAAGGCGACATTTACATTTGAGTGAAGTATTCATAATACTTCATTTCATTTTATTAGGATCATCAAGGCATCAATATCGCAAGTAAACTCAAGGCATCATTAGGGACATCGAGACATCAAAATCTCGAGAATATTCAAGGCACCAGTAGGGTCATCTGTGCATTAATCTTGCAAGTAAATTCAAGGCATCATTAGGATCATCGATGCACCAATATCACATCTGAAGTATTCATAATACTTCAGTTAGAGCCATCGAGCCAGTATGAATGAATAAAAATTCATTTCAATATCGCAATAAGGCAACTTTTACATTTGGGTAATCATAATAGTTCATTTCATTAGGGTCATCGTGGCATCAATATCACAGGTAAATTCAAGGCATCACTAGGGTCATCTAGGCAACAATATAGCAATTAAATTCAAGGCATCATTAGGGTCAAAGAGGCGTCAATATCAAAAGTAAACTCAAGGCACCAATAGGATCATTGAGCCATCAATATCGCAAAGTAAATTAAAGGCATCAATATATCAAATAAATTCAAGGCATCATTAGGTTCATTGAGGCATCACTACCGCAAGTAAATTCAAGGCATTTGTAGGGACATCGAGACAGCGAGGCAACAGTTTTGCAACTAAATTCAAGGCATCATTAGGGTCATTGAGGCATACATATCCAAATAATGTAGCTACATAGTTCTCACTATGTATCCAAACAAGGACTCCAAACAAGTAAACCAGGCAGTATAACTAGTTTTAACTACTCCGTCCGTCCCAAAATAACTGACTCAGTTGACCACATTCACGTTTGCCAATGTACAACTTTGATCGTTAATATCTTAAATTATCTATTATTAAAAATTATAAAAATTATATATTTTAAAAATGCTCATCGAGACAAATCGAACAACATCTCATATGCATATATTTGCATGTACATATAAGTAGAAAAATATGATCAAAGTAGATCATATGAATAGTACACCAAGTCAAATTTAGGTTAGTTATTTTGGAACGGATGGAGTAGTTTATACTACTTTATATCACCTGCAAGAGGTCTCATTTAAATATTAATGAGCATTATTGTGGTATGATGAGGGAAAATTACCTATATCCAGTATGTAAAGATCATTGTAGTAGACCTCATTGTTATTATCAGCAGATTGTCCACAACCACCAAAGATGGAGAGTCGTTGGCCAATAACTGTTTTTCTATGACCCTCACGTACCTCTGGCCCTTCCTCTTATAATTGGACATTCCAACATTTGTAAATAGATAAAGAGTACGTAACTATTGAATGGCAAAAAAGATGCGAGACCAGAACTGTACATGTGCTCATGCAAAGATCAACCCGCTTGAGCTAAAATCCACACATTTTAGCATACTCTCTCTATTGACTCACTCTTCATTATTCGATAAATTTTATATGAGGGCGCACAAATAGTTTATGACCATCGACACTGCAAGTTTCCCATGGAGTAGGTTCACTGCTAATCAGCAAAAACAAAGGCTCAATATTGGAAGTAAATTCAAGGCATCAATAGGGTCATCTCAGCATCAATATCACAAGTGAAGTATTCTTAATACTTCATTTAGACATCCAAAACAACATTGATAGGACAAATAATATCCTTTCAGGTCATTTAGGCATCCAATAGTTTGAAAACTTTATGCTATTTCTGAGCGACAATTTACAGTCTAGAATGAATTGCATTCAGGATAATAGATAAGAATAAAAATTCACATACATTTTCCATTATGAATAAAAGGTTATATTTACAAAAAAAAAATTTAACTCAAATATTTTTTTAGGGCAATTCACATTAAGAATTTCAGTCATGCCATAACAAATATCATACAACTTTCCTTTAGGGTTTTCAAGAATACGAAAATTACATAAGCTTCTTGGATAATCAAGATTCTTAATTCAAGAATGCGAAAGTTGCAGAATAAGTTATAAATCAATACCTTAGAAAAGGAAAACGACGCAGATTCGCTTCACATTCATCCCTTTCGAGATCGTTTGTGAAGAAGCACCAAAACAATCATTGCTATAATTAACCGTCACACCAACGTTCCTTAACCTATTCGACCCAAACGGCACTATTGGAGAACTCAAGCGTCGTATCTTAAGGTTTACCCATTCGTTACAGAACACGAGGGTTCTAAAAGAATTTATAGACAAAGAAATAACAAGAGGGGTCATAATGACGATCAGCACAAGGTTTTAGTAATTTCTTAGCAGGAAGTTGCCATACATTTCTATAAATATATATTTTATTGTAGAGTATTACCTGAACTATGCTGAGGGTTGCAGATGTCACGGGATCTGAGAAATCTCCTCCAGGAGGAGAAACATCACCAACAATTGTTACGCTACCTGTCCGTTCAGGACCTCCGAGACATTTTACTTTCCCGGCACATTCATTGAAAGAGGCTAAACGTGCAGCAAGATAAGCAGGATATCCGCTATCAGCAGGCATTTCCGCCTGTGGAAAATAACCATCTCATCAGTTTACAATGATCAGTGCCCATGTTAACCCGTGTGTCTCATTAGTCATTAGGTATAAATTTATCTATTCTACATTAGTGGAGAAAGAAATTCCAACATCAGAAACTAAAGCTCCAAAATAATATATCATGAAGAAGAAACAAATTCTTTCTAAAAGAAACTGGTGAACAACTGTGATTGCATAATTGAAACTCTCACCAGTCACCCTGAGATTTCACGCAATGCTAATGCCCATCTAGATGTTGAATCTGCCATCATACTGACATTGTAACCCATATATCTCTAAAATACTCGGCTGAAGTGATTCCTGAGACTCGAAAACAAAATACAGTTAGAAAATTAAAGATTAAAATAAAGTATTAAAATTCGCATGTCAAACTATCTCATTTTTATAAGGGCAGTTAATATAACAAAGTTTCAGCTCTGGTAAGATGTATAGGAAAACAAAGTGGCAATATCAATATGTGTAATTCAGGTCCTCCTAATTTTTTACACTAAGCACAGGTTAAAAAAGTTTACTGCTCAGAAATAACAGGTGCTGAGAAACACTCCTCACTGCAATACTATGCATACTTTCACATTCCAAATATTGACAGTAGGAGAGAACTGGTAAAGATTAATTCTCACGAACAAAAAGAAGTTGTACAACTTGGGAGGTAAGAAATCACCTGTATAAATTGAAGCTTCACGAGCAGCCACTGGCATGTTTGAAGTGTTAGCCACAAGTGTTGTACGCTTCATGACAGATTCTTCACGGCCATCACGTAATGTCATTGTGAGTTGTGGAAAGTCCATCAGAACCTGAACAATCATTAAAATGGTGACCAGCCACACAACAGAAGCACAAATATTTGATATAAATAACTTAGGAAGCATACCTCTGCCATTTCATTTCCACGTTCTCCACAACCAACATAAATAATGGCATCAGAATTTGAATACTGTCGATAATTTGAGACATTGTTAGAAGATGAACTTGCAACATTCTGAAGCAAATGATTTGATTGTGGCAAGTTTAGCTAAAACAGCTCACAGTTTTAAGTACATAAGCTGAATACCTAAACTGTTGATCAGGGGTAAATTTGTCTTATAACCAAGACTATTATTAAGCTAAATTTGTCTTTTCTATGGATAAATTTGTCTGTTAAATACCTAAATACCTAATTCTTATAAATTATTAAGCTACAATCCTGATGGAAACATTACCTGCTGGTAGCTCTTTCTGTAGAGGTGCATTGGCTATTGAATAATTGATCATCATATCAATGAATCCAACGGCTTTAGTATCGTGACTTCTTAGTGGACCTGGAGGCAAGAGAGACAACCCGTTAACCACAGGATTTAAATTCACCAAACAGATAAACAACCAGCCTTGTAAGAAAACAATTAACTTTAACCAAAATGTCATTTCATTTAATTAACAGCATGACAGTAAGATGGTTATGTAGAAATTCAAACTAAGTTGCAATATAGGTGTATTATACACAGAAGATCCAGAGCTCTTGGCATTAGTTTAATATAACATGAAGAGCATTAAAAAGAGAACTCACAATGCATATAAAATGTCATGACATTTACAGAGATTCAAGTCATTTTTTTAAAGCAGCAAAGTGTAATTATCTTATATATATATAAAAAAAAGGAACCTTAAAAAAAAAGTTTTATTGATTACTAGTTAATCGAGCACAATAAATGCTAGGAAAACCCAAATAGAAATACAATATAAAGGCCTTATGCATGCAGCCATAGCAACAGAAAAGCCTAACGAAATCAATCCCCCACACTTAAAACTAACGCAATAGCATAGGGGAAAACAGAAAACTATATAAAAACCAGTAACAGAGGCCTAATAAAGAAGCCGCGGCAGAAAACAAAAACCCCTCCCAACCCCATCACGTCACCATATATATGATTGGCTCCGACAGCCACTCATATAATATTCATGTAGTCAGGCCCTTTTGATCTTCCAATACACCATTTCCACGAGGAGATTTTCACCTTGTCAATCACATCCTCCACATCAGCATTACCTATTTGAAACACTGTCTGGTTCCGATGTTCCCATAAGAGCCCAAATGACAGCGCCCTAAACCATGACTAAGGCTTGTCTCACCATTTCCCTAACTCTTTGACCAATAAAGGCTTGATATAAAATTAATTTTACAGCTCAAATAATGGTAAAGTAGTGACTATAACTAATCAGAAAACACAAAGGTAAACCATTAATTTTCACAATTAATTAATAGGAATAAAATACAATTAGAACAAACAAAATCATCAAAACACACAATACAAAATTAGAATTCAAAACAAGCAAATAAGCTTTAATTTAGAATGCAAACCTTTGTGCAAAGTTCGAGCTTTAATCAATGTCAAACAACACGATTCTTTCTTCCACTCCCTTCCTCCAAAATCAGAATTCAAAACAAGAAAATTAGCTCTGTTCATATTAGGTGTCTCAACATTTGCGGACGTCGGAAAGTTTGAAATACCTAATTCTTCATACTCAATCAAAACATATAACAAATGAATAAATAAATTTCATATACCTAATTACCAATTTATTAATCTACCATAGGATGAAAAAATTGGAACAATAAATAAAAAATTTAACAATAATGAAGTGAGACAGAACCTGAAGATGGTTTTGAAGGTTAATTGAAGAATTTGAGGAGAATCTGAAGCTTACGTTGAACAAAGGAGATTGAATCTGAATCTTAGGTTGAACGAATGAGTTTGGATCTGAATTCTTAGGGTCATTGAGGCATCAGTAGGGTCATCGAAGCATTAATATTGCAAGCAAATTTAAGGCATCAATATCACATCTAAAGTATTTATAATACTTCATTTAGGGCCATCAAGGCATTACGACTGAATAAAAATTCATTTCATTATCGCAATAAGGAAACTTTTACATTTGAGTAAAGTATTCATATTACTTCATTTTATCAGGGTCGTCGATGCATCAATATTGCTAGTGAATTCAAGGCATCATTAGGGTCATTGAGAAATAAATATCAAAAGTAAACTCGAGGCATCAGTAGGATCATCGAGCCATCAATATCGCAAGTAAATTCAAGGCATCCTTAGGGTCATCATGGCATCAATACCACAAGTAAATTCAAGGCATCTGTAGTGACATCAAGGCATCAATATTGCAAATAAATTCAAGGCATTATTAGAGTTATTGAGGCATCGATATCGAAATAATGCAGCTACATAGTTCTCCCTATGTATCCAAAATAAGAGTTCCAAACAAGTTAAACCAATTATAATTTCTTTCACAATTGAAATTATAATGAGCCTCCAAAAAAGCAAACCAGGCAGTATGACTACTTTTAACTGTTTGCAAAAATAATCAACAGAATAGGAAATCCTGGTCAATTTATCATACTTCATGTCGCCTACATTAGGTGTCATTTAAATGTTAAAGGGCATTTATTGTGTACAGAACTAACTTAATCAATAACCGACCTTATCACAGTATCATGAGGGAAACTGACCTGTACTCAGTATGTAAAGTCCACAACCACCAAAGATGAAGAGTTGTTGGCCAACAACTGATGCACTATGACCCAAGTTTTTAGTTTAGTAGATCCCACATAACATTTGTCATAATAAAGAGTGCATCAAATAGTATATGGCGAGCTAGAATTTCTTAAATGGATATATATAAGAAAGATATGAGAAAGATAATTCAAGGGTCTAAAGTATGTAAACCCTTCAGTGGATTCATCCCATCAAAAAGTATCCATAATACTTCATTTTATATTAGGGTCAATGAGGCATCAATATCGCCACGTAAATTCAAGGTATCAAAAGGTTCATATTGAGGCATCAATATCACAAAGCAACACAACTTTCACATCATGACAAAAGTATTCATACTACTTCATTTAAGGCCATTGAATCATCAATATCACAAGCAAATTGAAGGCATTATTAGGCATCGAGGCATCAAATATTGCAGTAAATTGAAGCGATTATTAGGGTCGTCGAGGCATCCATAACACATCTAAAGTATTCATAATACTTCATTTAGGGTCATCGAGCCATTATGAATGAATGAAAATTCATATCAATACTACAATAAGGCAATGTTCACATTTGAGTGAAGTATTCATAATACTTCATTTTATTAGGGTCATCGAGGCATCAATACTTCAAGTAAACTCAAGGCACCATTAGGGTCATCGAGGCATCAATATCTCAAGAATATTCAAGGCACCAGTAGGGTCATCCAGGCATCAACCTTGCAAATAAAGTCAAGGCGTCATTAGGATCATCGAGGCATCAATAGCACACAACTGAAGCATTCATAATACTTCAGTTAGGGCCATCGAGCCATTATGAATGAATAAAAATTCATTTCAATATCGCAAATACGGCAACTTTTACATGAGTAAAGTATTCATAATACTTCAATTTATTAGGGTCATCAAGGCATCAATATCACAAGTAAATTCAAGGCATCATTAGGGTCATCGAGGCAACAATATGACAAATAAATTCAAGGCATCATTAGCATCAATGAGGCGTCAATATCAAAAGTAAACTCAAGGCAACGGTAGGATCATTGAGCCATCAATATCGCAAAGTAAATTCAAGGCATCAATAGGGTCAACGAGGCATCAATATATCAAATAAATTAAAGGCATCATTAGGGTCATCGAGGCATCATTAGGGTCATCAATATATCAAATAAATTCCACACATTTTAGCATACTCTCTCTATTGACACACTCTTCATTATTGGATAAATTTTATATAAGGGCGCACTAATACCGTGTGGACCTAAGTTTTAAGGGAAGTAGATCACCACATAAAATATGCCATAATGAAGAGTGTATCACTAGCTAGAATACTAAATGTATAACTCACAAGTTTATAAAATAGTTTCAAACAAAGGAAAAGGCTCAATGTGTGACTGTCCCTTTGAGTAGCATCACTGCTAATCAGCAAATACAAAGGCTCAATGTTGGAAGTAAATTCAAGGCATCAAATAATATCGTTTCGGGTCATTTAGGCATCCAATAGTTTCAAACAATTTTGCTATTTCAGAGCGACAATTTACAGTATAGAATGAATTGCATTCAGGATATCAAGAATAAAAATTGACATATATTTTCCATTATGAATAACAGATATTTTTTTAGGGCAATTCACATTCAGAATTTCAGTCATGCCATAACAAATACAGCATCATGAAACTTTCCTTTAGGGTTTTCAAGAATACGAAAATTGCATAAGCTTCTTGGATCAAGATTCTTGATTCAAGAATGCGCAAATTGCAGAAATAAGTATGAATCAATACCTTAGAAAAGGAATACGACGGCGATTCGCTTCTCCATTCATCCCTCTTCGAGATCGTTTTCGAAGAAACACTAAAACAATCATCGCGTCGAACGGCACTGTCGGAGAACTCGTCAGAGTCTTAACGTTTACCCATTCATCAGAGTCTTTTCTTACAAAACGCGTGATGGTGGTTATTGTTCTTCAAGAATGAATGAAACTGAAACTGAACCCGGTTATGGTGAATTTCAGAGATTAGGAACGCGTAACAATGAAAAATAAACAAAAGCGTGATTCTTTATTTCCAGTTAAGTGTTGATTCCTTTTCGGTATTACTTTTTACATTTTAATAAATGAATGTTGGGCCTCGGCCCAATAGTCCTTAGAGATTATACTACTAATATATAGTACTTACGCTCCGTTTGGCCAGCTTATTTTCTATTTCACTTTAAATGAAGTAGATCAATAAAAAATCATGTTTGATCTTATTTCTCATTGCTTTTGACTTCTTTACTTTATTTCTCTATTTATTTTACGTAGAAATAGGGTCAAAAACAATTTTTTACTTCCTTAATTTTTTTAAAAAGAAGTAGAAAAGTAGAAAATAAGTCGGGCCAAACGGAGCCTTATAAAACTTACGTACTTACATACGTTTTTTTTGGTTCAAATTTTACATAAGTTATTTTACCCAAACATAAAAATAAGTCAATTTATTTTATTCAAAAATAAGTCAATCTATTATCTCTTATCTTATAAGCTTGTTCCGTTTTGCTATTCTTAACTCTAATTTTTTTTCCCGCTCATTTTACACTATCATAATTCAAATAAAATCTCTTATATTATAAGCTTGTTCCGTTTTGCTATTTTTAACCCTAATTTTTTTCCCGCTCATTTTACTCTATCAGTAATTCAAACTAGAACTTCGACCCATGCGGTGCACGGATCTAATTAGCCGTACTATGAAAAAATAAGATATAAAATTTTTAACACTAAAACGTATATAAAAAAGCCGAGTACCATTAAATATTAGTTCGACAATAAATTTGGATAAATGTTCATACAACAGAAATTATGGTATATTACGAAATACTTCTTTATAGACTACATTGGAAGTTTTATTTGTATTTTTCACCGTCTTCGTCGATAATCAATATTTTTAATCATTCTCTTTAAATAACTCTTGAAGTTGCAACATACAATTGATCATGTAAAAACACTGTCGACAAAAGATATATCACAATCTGCTTAAGAGATTGTCCCTGGCTCTTATTAATATAGTAATCGCAAAAGAAAAAATCAAAGGGATGCGGGTTCGATTCTCATGCTAAACAAATTTGTATTTTTTTAATATAATAGACCACGTGAAAAAGAGAGGGGAAAAAATAGGTTTAGGGTTAGAATTTCGGAGCAAGTTAGAATATAAGCGATATAATAATAATAATAATAATAATAATAATAATAATAATAATAATAATAATAATAATAGGAAGCTAATAATAATAAATATTTAACATGGTGAGTTAAAGGTTGTGGGTTCCATTATTGGTGAGGTATTTTTTAACATCTCTTTATATTATAACCTTGTTCTATTTTGCTATTCTTAACCCTAATTTTTTTCCCGCTCATTTTACCATAACATTAATTCAAATAAAATGTTAAAAAGTATCTCACCAAGAATCGAACCCACAACCTTTAACTCACCATGTTAAATATTTATTATTATTATTATTAATTTAATCCCTCCTCCTCTTATTATTATTATTAATTTAATCCCTTCTCCTCTTATTATTATTATTATTATTATTCTCTTATATTCAAAATTTGCTCTGAAATGTTAACCCTAAACCTATTCTTTTTCTCTCATTTTCTCTCTCTTTTTCATGTGGTTCATTATATTAAAAAAAATACAAATTTGTCTAGCATGAGAATCGAATCTGCATCCCTTTAATTTTTTCTTTTGCGATGACTATATTAATAAGAGTCATGGACAATTTCTTAAGCACGTTGGGATATATCTTTTGTTGTATGTTGCAACTTCAAGAGTTATTTAAGAATGATTAAAAAAATTTATTATCGACGAAGACGGTGAAAATACGAATATAACTTCCAATGTAATCTATAAAATAAGTATTTTGTAATATACCATAATTTCTGTTGTATGAACATTTATCCAAATTTATTGTAGAACTAATATTTAATGGTAATCGATTTTTTTATATATGTTTTAATGTTAAAAAATTTATATCTTATTTTTTTCGTATTACGGCTAATTAGACTCGTGCACCGCATGAGTCAAAGTTATAATAATAATAATAATAATAATAATAATAATAATAATAATAATAATAATAACAGTAGTAGTAGTAGGAAGCTAATAATAATAAATATTTAACATGGTAAGTTAAAGGTTGTGGGTTCCATTCTTAGTGATGTATTTTCTCTCATGTTTCCTCTCTTTTTCATGTGGTCCATTATATTAAAAAAGGCTTTAATGCACTTTTGGTCTCACTATTTTGAAAAATTTGAACTTTTGATCTCCCTATTTTAAAAGTCAACTTTTTGATCCCCATATTTTGAAAAACTTGAACTTTTGATCCCCTATTTTGAAAAATTTGAACTTTTGATCCCCCTATTTTAAAAAACTTGAACTTTAATCCCCCAACTCAATTTGGTAAAATAGTATCAAATATCATATTCCATGTCATTAATGTTTTTCTTTAAATCAAATATTATCTTTCAAAAGTATTAAAATAATTAATTAATAATAATTAAAAAACATTAAATTTAAAATTAGTAAATTACCCAAATATATAATTAAAAAATACAAATTTTTTTGAATAAGTTAAAAATTAAGAAATTACCCTAATATATAATTAAAAGTACCAAATTACCCAAATATATAATTAAAATCAATAAACTACCCAAATATATAATTAAAAATTAGTAAATTACCTAAATATATAATTTAAAATCAATAAATTATCCAAATATATAATTAAAAATTAATAAATTAACCAAATATATAATTAAGAATTACTAAATTACTCAAATATATGATTAAAAACCAGTAAATTACATAAATATTTTTAATTATAATTATGTAATTTACTTATTTTAAATTATATATTTGGGTAATTTAATGATTTTAACTTATATATTTGGGTAATTTGGTAATTTTGAGTTATATATTTGGGGTAATTTATTGATTTTTAATTATATATTTGGGTAATTTAATAATTTTTAATTATATATTTGAGTAATTTACTGAATTTTAATCATATATTTGGATAATTTATTGATTTTTAATTATATATGTGTAGAGTTTAATTTTACGGTTTTTTAATCACTATTAATTAATTATTTACTTAATTATTTTATTATATTAATACTTTTAAATCATAACGGGTGATTTAAAGAAAAACATTAATGACATGGAATATGATATGTCCATACGGTCATTGCCACATCATCAATGAATTTGCCACATAAACAAAAATTTGACCAAATTGAGTTGTGGATCAAAAGTTCAAGTTTTTCAAAACAGGGTATCAAAAGTTCAAACTTTTCAAAATAGAGGATAAAAAAGGTGGCTTTTAAAAGGATTTTGATCCTCTCCAATTTTTTCTCTTCAATTCCCTCTCCAATTATTTTTGTGTTTC
Organism: Trifolium subterraneum; assembly: GCA_951799995.1. Classification (NCBI taxonomy): domain Eukaryota; kingdom Viridiplantae; phylum Streptophyta; class Magnoliopsida; order Fabales; family Fabaceae; genus Trifolium; species Trifolium subterraneum. The sequence continues at coordinate 16,535,781 of OX637468.1, read as the reverse complement.
TTTCTCTCTCATCATCACTTGTTTATTTTTTATTATTAATTTTTCTCTCTTCACACTCACACAAAGGAAAATTGGAGAGGGAATTAGAGAGAAAAAATTGGAGAGGATCCAAATCCGCTTTTAAAATAGGGGGATCAAAAGTTCAAACTTTTCTAAATAGAGGATAAAAAAGTTGTCTTTTAAGATAGGGGATCAAAAGTTCAAGTTTTTTAAAATATGGGACCAAAAGTGCATTAAAACCTAAAAACAAATATACAAATTTGTCTATCATGGGAATCGAAGCCGCATCTATTTAATTTTTTTTTGCGATGACTGTGTTAATATGAGTCAGCGACAATCTCTCAAGCATGTTGGGATATATTTTTTGTCGACGGTGTTTTTACATGGTTAGTTGTATGTTGCAACTTCAAGAGTTATTTAAAGAGAATGATTAAAAATATTGATTATCAACGAAGACGGTGAAAATACGAATAAAACTTAAAATGCTGTCTATAAAGAAGTATTTCATAATATACCATGATTTCTATTGTGCGAACATTTATCCAAATTTATTGTCGAACTAATATTTAATGTTAATCAATTTTTTTATATACATTTTAGTGTTAAAAAATTTATATTTTATTTTTCCATATTACGGCTAATTAGACTGAGACTCTGCAATGCACATGTCTAAATTCTAGTTTATTATAAAAAAGAAAATAAATCAATCTAATCGAACACATAATTCGGTTGGCTTATTAAAAAAATATTGTAGTTTGATTTTGTCAAAAAGAAGTTGTTGTTTGAAAAATAGTGTATGACTATTATAAAAAAATAAAAATAGGTATGACTGTGTGCCGACTTCCATAATAATTTTTAATAAAGAAATTATATTGACCAGAACTTTATTTTGTATTTTTTGTGACAGAACTTAATTTGATTCCCAACAATTATTACCACCAACTCAATCAAATTTCAAACCAACAAAAAGACGAAATTGAATTGAGTGGCAATGAGGTGGCATACAATTTTTATTTAAAAAAAAAAAAAAAAAACCCTAATGCCCCATCCATTATCCAAAACCATTTATCATCAAAATTTTCAAAAACCGCAACGTGGTTTAACTTCAACCTATGTACTTCACCACATAACTGGGTCCCACAATACCTTAAATGTCTCTTATCCATTTGTTACTTCCTACACCACCACAACGTGTAACCACGTGTCTCTCCACTATCCTTCACATCCGTCCGATCTAACCGACGACCTAATCAAACACCATCATAGCCGTTCAATACGAATCTAACATCATCCATTCAATATATTTCAACTTTATCTACTTTTATTTTATTTTTTTACTTTTATTTTCTTAATTAATTTCATAACATAATTGGTTTTTTAACACTACTAAACATTTTATTTAGATATGGACGTTTGGTTTTCAGCATTGGTATCGAGTTCATTGAATTGTCCAATTTAGGTTAGAGGTCAGTTTTAATATCAATAGTTCCAACCTCGTCTCGATTGAGTTACAGAGATCAAATCATAATTTTTCCTATCAATATTAGTACTATTTACCAATGAATATTTGGATATATATTATTAGTCTATTACAATGCTGAAGTGAATAATTCTAATATATCTAAAAAATAATAAATACTATTTATGAAATTGCTAAAAATATCTCCTCAGCATTTGAAATTATTTGCACCTCAGCGTAGTATCGGTATATATTTAAATAAAATGTTTATCGATAATTAACTTTTTAAATTTTTTCACCAAAAAAATATTTCCTTTTTTTTTGTTTCCCTTTCAAAACCGCAACCTTGTCCCACTTTGCTTGTGGATAAAGCCTTTTTATGAGTGCCCTTTTTCTTGCACTTTGTTGTTTCAGAAGAAAAAGTGTTCATTTTATTTCTCTCATCTATTTTTTCTCTAGAAAATCCTAAGGAAATTGAAAATAGAGTTTTTTCTTTGTGCGTGTTTTTGAAGAAAATTATTGATTTTTAATGGCGGAAATTTTGACCAAAACAAGTTTTGTTTCATCTTGGCATGGAAACAGAAATCAACAGCTTCAAAGGGTATCCATGGTTCCAAAAACTTGTAGTTTCAACACCGGTTTGAGAAGTTTTCCCTCTTTGAAGATGAAATCTCAGTTTCTCAGATCTTCATCTTTTTCATCTGAGTTTCATGGCAAAAAGCCTCTCCTTCGTGTAAATAGATCAAAACCCAAAAGGGTCAATTCACAAATTTCAGTTTCAGCTGCTCCTAAGGTTGGTCATAAATCTTAATACATACCCTTTTGATTTTCACACCTTAATCTGTTTTATTATGTTTTAATTTAATTTTTGCTATAATTAAGACCCTTTTAGATCATAGAATTTTTTCTGCATAACCCTTTTGGTTTTCATACCCTAATTTAATTTTGTTATATTTTAATATTTTCATGAATTAAGACCCTTTTAATTGTTAGAAGTTATGTTAGAATTAAGACCCTAATTTAAATTTTATATTTTTTTCATAAGATTTTGTATTTTTTTCTTGAGGGGTTTTATGGAATTTTCTAATTGATTTTGTTTCTGATGTGAAAATTTGCAGATGACACTTAGAATAGGAAAAGTTCAGAAATGGTGGGAAAAGGGTCATCAACCAAACATGAGAGAGGTGACTTCAGCACAAGATCTTGTAGATTCACTTTTAAATGCAGGAGACAAACTTGTGATTGTTGATTTTTTCTCTCCTGGTTGTGGTGGTTGCAAAGCCCTTCATCCTAAGGTACTATTCTTCACCCTTAAGTTACCTAATTCAATGATAAGCTTTTCGTGATTTGTAAATTTGATCATAGTGGTTCTGAATTCTGATGTTCTTTTGTTTCTGGTTTTATGACAGATATGTCAATTTGCTGAGATGAATCCTGATGTTGAGTTCCTTCAAGTGAACTATGAAGAGCATAAATCCATGTGTTATAGTCTTAATGTTCATGTCCTTCCGTTTTTTCGATTCTATAGAGGTGCTCATGGACGATTATGTAGCTTTAGCTGCACCAATGCCACGGTTAGTCTACTTGCTTTGTCGATTTTATTTCTTATTTGCTTTTATAATCCTGTGATATCATACCTTGATTTATTTGTTTAATTACCTTGTCTAGCTTTCGTTAGTTCATACTATGCATGCTTGATTTTGGTCTGAACAATTTTTTGTCAGACTAAAACTCTGGATTACCAGGGCTCCCTTCGCGTGAGATCCTGAGATCTAGAGGGTTAAGACAAAATAAAATACTGTGCATGTTTGAAATCAGTTAAATCTCATATAGCATATTTTAGGAATGTTGTTATTTGCTAAACTATATTAAGTTGAATTTTTATGTAATTTGTTGACTCATTGTGATGATAGATTCCTTCCTTATTAGTACTAACAACATTGAATTTGAAGATAACTGATAAGAGTTTGATTTAATGACAGATCAAGAAGTTTAGAGATGCATTAGCCAAACACACTCCAGATAGATGCAGCTTGGAACCAACCAAAGGTTTAGAGGAGAAAGAGCTCATAGCTCTATCTGAAAACCGAGATCTTGACTTTACATACACACCAAAGCCATCTCAGCCTGTGCTTACTCCTGCAAATGAAGAGTTAGCAACCGAAGCCGCACCTTCGTTGCCTAAGGAGAGAACCTTGATCACTGCTTGGAGATGATGTGGTCAGTTTATAACCAATCATATCTTCTGACTTCATCACTTGTACAGTGTAGGTTTGGTTTAGTATATCTTGAAGCAGTATATACTTTCGAGAATGAAGATATCTTTGAAGAAGATCAAGTCACATAGTGTGTATCCCTACAAGGCAGTTGGATTTATGGTTTTTTGGATCCATGCCTTGATATAGATATTATTAGGGTAATTTTAAGCCGTAGAGTTTTTAGCATGGTTTTAAAAAAAGGTTTGCGACCGTGGTCTGAGCTAGAACATCAAAGGTTTGTTTTGATGTCTCTGATCGCAAGAAGGCCGCATTTAACCGCAATATAATTGCGATTTTAAACCTTGATTATTAGTTTCTCTTTTAGTATGTTTGAGGAAGGATACCTTCCAAATGATGTAAAATGAATGATTTTATTCAGCAATGGATAAATGATAATCTTGCTTCTGTTATATTTATGAGCCAAGTATTTTATGTGTCTGTTTATATTATGTCTTTTTCTAGATTTTTAGATGCCTCACTCACGTTTAAGGTATGATGGAGGGATATATACTTGTGGTTCTGAAATCAAGTTTAGTTTGAGCTTTGAGTGAATGGTGGTTGTGTTTCCTTTTTTGCTCTGAGAGAAGGAAATTGAATGGCCTATTTTTTTTTTTAATTTTCGGTGTAAACCAAGTATTCTTTGCGCGCAACTTGTATACACAAATCAGAAATCGAACTCAGGAAATTAATTAAGTTAAAAAATATATGCGGCATCTCAAACTATTTCCGATTAATATGGTTATCATGCTTTGTTGGTTAGAAAGGAATTAGGGGAACATGTGAATAAATGCATGATTGAATTTGTGGTGAGATATATGCGTATAATTATGGTGAGTCACTGATATTTCAAAAGTTAAGAGTTATAGCTTTAGACCATGATATTTGGCAAATTAACCGTATTACTAAACATGTAATCAGATTACTTTCTATTTACCTAAAACATAAAGCATGGAATCAGCTTACTTGTAGAAATATTTTACATTTCACCAAATACATAACCATAAAAATTCTTTACTTATAAGTGAATAAATCTAGAAATATTTTCCTTTACTGTTAAAATCTTGAAAGTTAATTATGACATTAGAACCCATTGTCATTTTTCTTTTTCTTATTTGATACAAAGAGAGTTAAGGGTCCAACAAGAAACTAATCGAACATTTTTAGGCATACAAATCTTAGAAATATTATCAAGAAGTTTATAGTTCACTAGAATAAAAGGAGTCTTCTTTTCAGTATAAATTAAAGAATTTAAAGAGACTAAAATCAATAAACTAAACGGCACAACGATGATCTCTTCTTTAGGTATGACAAATTGGATATGTCCATCTAAAGTTAAAAAGTATCAAATATGCTGCATCAAAGTGGAAATTGTCCCACTGAACCTGAGTTTTGCACTTGACGGTGAGTTGTGAGATGCGCTCCCTCGAAGTCATATCCAAGTCAAGATATGTGCCCTGCAATTAAGTGTAAAGGGTGTCACACACACCAATCTTTTTATCGTAGCATTTCATTCATCTTTTTTGACATGTCTGTAGTCAGGTTCTCGCATCGGAGGTGCGAGAACCTGACTACAGACAAGTCAAAAAAGGAACCTCATGGGTTCTAAGTTCGTTTGACCTTCTCGAGCTCGTAGGATCGCAATAACCTAAGACCCGATGCGAGAACCTAACTACATTGATTCCGCCTCTTTTGCGCACTAATGTTGAGTTTTATTCGACTTTCGGGTTTTCTTTGGTCTTGTCATTTTTCTTTAATGGAAAAAAAAACAAAAGGCTTAAATGCAGTTTTGCCCCCTCTGTTTTGATTAAATCGGAATTTTATCATCCGTGTTTTAAAACTCGGACTTTTACCCCTCCTGTTTTGATTTTTTTGGATTTTGCCCCCCTAACATATTTTGCTTATGTGGCAGTGGTGATGTGTAATATTATTTTCCATGTCATTAATTATTTATTATTAAATATTATTTTATTATTTTTTTGAATGAAAAAATTCTAAAAATGACAAAAAAATATCAATTAAAATACAGTAAAATAATCAGGAAAATAGTAAAAATACCAAAAAAAACAAGTAAAAAAATCAGAAAAATACTAGAAAAACAAAAAAAAATAGCATAAAAATTCTATCATTGTGGCTCTTATCTCAATAATTCCCTATCATTGTGGCTCTTTTTGCCATGTTTTTGAGATATAACTATGTTAATGGTTATCCCAAATTTTGTAAGTGCATAATGAATACTCTGGGTATTTTTATTGTCTTTTTAATTGGCAGATTTTTATACTATTTTTCTTGTTTTTCTAGTATTTTTTTGGTTTTTTTACTCCATTTTACTATTTTTCTTGTTTTTCTAGTATTTTTTTGGTTTTTTTTACTACATTTTACTATTTTTATTTTGTACTTTTACTATTTTTCTGGTTTTTTTAATGTATTTTACTTGTGTTTTTTTTTTGTTTGTATTTTTACTATTTTTCTGATTTTTTTTACTTGATATTTTTTTGTTTTCATTTTTATAATTTTTTTAGTAATTTTTTCATTCAAAAAAATAAATAAGATAATGTGTAATTATAAATAATTAATGATGTGGAAAATGATATTACACATCAACACTGCCACATAAGCAAAATATGATAGGGGGCAAAATCCAAAAAAAATCAAAACAAAATGGATAAAAATCCGAGTTTAAAAACACGGGGGGTAAAATTCCGATTTAAGCAAAACAGGGGGCAAAATTGCATTTAAGCCAAAACAAAATAGAAGGAAAATTAAGAGTGCAAAAACGTCACTGCCACAACATGTACTAATAAGAGACGTCTCCATAGGATCCTCAAACATGAAAGAAAGATTGTCACCACTCATAAACCCAACTTAGTTAAAAAATCTGCATAAGTATTTCTTTTAAGAAAGGATATGACACAAGTTAACCTAACTTCCATCCTTGAGCAACAATTTTCTTATAGCACAAATCACATTCTCATAATAATGATGAACGTTTAACGAATCTTTGATCAACTGAATAGTATGTAGCGAAACAAAATAACACAATATTTTTTAAAATGAAGGAAATATCTAAAATAAAAAATTATTTTTCTCAAGTAATGCTTGAAAATATCTTTTGCAAAATTTGATGTGGAATTTTATTAGTGATTCTTTCATGACTATGTTTTAATAATATTATAGTAAAATTGTAATAAAGAATATGCTTTTCTTATACTTATTCTTAGTAAAGTATTGTTCCATCAAAGCAAACATATGTGAAGTCACCATTGTGATATTTCTAGTGAACATAGATAGTGAACAACCGCTTGTTGTTTTAGTTTGCCTAACAGCTTAACTGTAATTAATTTATTTTTATAATATATAGTATATTATTAAGAGAAGGAAAGAAACATTTAGGAATTGACAAATCACAAATATTAAGTATATTACGTGGAAGAAAGGAACATTTTTCTAATTTATGTAAATCACAAAATAAAAAATTAGTGAGACCATGTCAGCTATAAAAACATAGTAAAGATAGTATGTTAGATTTCATGTGTGTATAAACAAACAAGCAAAGTATAATGTTATGTTGTCTTCTCTTGCCAAGTGTTAATTAATTGTTACGGTGAAGCTAGAATCCATTTTGTTAAAAGACAATGGAAGCTTCAAGAAAATGTTTTGTTTGTGTGTCGAATTTATGTGTTTGGACAAAATTAAAAAGAAATGGGTGATTGAGAAATTTGGATATAAACTTGACGTGAAAAACATAAATAATTGGAAGACAAGTTGAAAAATAAAGTGACAATATTGCGTGTGTTATGTTAGAGGTGAACGTGGCTTATCTTGCTTTGCACAGATGCTGTGATGATTAATACGTAATGGGATCAATTCAGAAAACAAAAGGAAAATATAAATTGTGGTCCCAATAAATTGATGAAGCTAATCTCTGCTGCTAATGTCTCCAACCTTCCATCTCAAATCCAATAAGAATATATATATATATATATATGAAATTCTGGCGATGTCCAGATGGGGTACCGAATGAGGCAGCATCTGCTTCAACACAGTTCCCAGCAGAACATAATGGACAATTTAACAATAAAAAACAAAAATTAAAATAACACAGTATGTTGTTAACCCAGTTCGGAGCAACCTCTCAGAAATGAATTCACTACTATAGTTCTATTTCAAAGACTCCAAAACCTCCCGTTTCTATCTTATCGCCTAGACACTATCTCATGCAATCCTACCTAGGAACACCTAGATATGAGACGCCCCGTCTCACTTCCTCTTAGCCACACGCCAAGTGTCACCGTATAACACTAATAACAATTTGGCGAAGAACACTCTTCAAACAAATACCTATCTCCGTACTTTAAAGCTTAGGAGTAGATTAAAAGATTACAACTCAACTAAAAAACAGTCCTACTCTAGCATCAAGATGATACAAGAGTGACTCACAAATAAAGCACAAGGCTTACAAGACACGAAACCCTAAAAGACTACATCTTTGATATATTTGTTTAAGCTTCGGTTTCGGTGAATAAAATAGGTCTGAGTCTTCAATATATATAGCCTGACATAGCCTGGGTTGTTCCTTGATTTCAGGCTTCACAAATAACAAAAAATTAGAACATATCCGATAGCAAAAGATTCTCTTAAGTAAATCCAACAAAAACCCTAAAATATAGGCATATCTTTAGGGCGTTACAAAATGCGATATGATGAAGAAATAAGTTGAATTCTTCGTCTTGGGGAACAAGAAAGTCGCTTAATGGATTTACTTCACAAATAAAACGTGTGTTTTTCATGTAACAAACTTTGCACATTTTCTGGCTTCGGGATGTGGTTCCAGATGTTGCCACATCTGACACTACATCTGACTAAATCTTGTTTTTGCAAAATATAGCAAATTTCAAAAACCCAACAATATATATTCTACACACCATTTATTTATTTTAAGAGTAAAAATTTAGGGGTATACGTAGGTCGGGTTGGTTTTACTTAAATACATTACTCGGCCCGCTCAAAGCTAAATGGGTTGGATTGAATGTAAAATATGTATCTTTTATGTAATTATGTTAAATTCGAAACAATTCAATCTAATCATGAGTGGGTTGGGTTGGACCAACGGGTCATCACATATAAATTTTTTAAACAATTCAAAAAATAATAGAGTTATATGTCATTTTATCTTATGAAAATTTTAAAATTTAGACTAAAGTTTACTATTTAAAATTGAAACGGTTGAAATCACATAAAATACTTTAAATATTAAGATTTTAAAACATAAATATATTAAACTATATTATAAAACTTAATAAATAACAATTTTTTAAAAAACGGGTTGGATTTGCGGACTCATGGATTTAAAATCATAAATTCGATACCCGAACCATACCACTTTGAATTTGAATGGGTTGGTTCAGATTGTACCCGTACTTAAATGGGTTCTGGTAAAATGCGGGTTGAATCAACGGGTTGAACGGATCATCCGTACCCATAAACACTCCTGAGTAGAATTCTAGCTACTAAAAATTACTTAAATAAAATAAAATCATTAAAGTATGGGTATAATCATATAGCGGTATCAACATATAAAAAATTATTTTATCCATAAAAATTTAATGTTAGTTGATCCATTTAGAGTTTTTAGTTATTTTTAAACCATGATTGTAGAAATGTTGTTTGTTGCATATATAGGAGAATGTTAACATGTGTCCTTAAGGACACATGTTAACAAGACCCATATTTTTAAGTAGGGTCATGTTAACATGTGTCCTAAGGGCACATGTTAAGATACCTTAAAATAGAAATTATGCATTTAAGAAATAAATACTTTCTAAATTTACTTTCTTAACATGTGCCCTTAGGGGAGTGCAGCTATGCTCCTTTTCTTGGAGCTCCTTTTCTTCCTTTTCTTTTATCAGATTAAAGACATGTGGCAAAATTAAATCTAACGGCTGGAGTTTAATAACTACAATTAAATAATTAAAAATTAAAAACAAAGAAACAGGAATCAAAGAAAAGCAGCACGAGATAGTCCGGCGTTGGTGTTGCTGGAGCGGTGGTAGTCCGGCCGGTAATAAACTCATCTCTGTTGGTCGTCGCCACCGTCCTCATCTCTGTTGTGAGATCCAGTTTCAGTCACGAGAATTGAATCAATTTATAGGTTCCGTTTTTGTCAGACAGATCTAGGTGAATATTAAGGTGGGTATTATCGATTTCGGTTAATGGTAAATTAGTTGATGAATCTGGCAGTGAGATGAGTATTTATGGTTTTCATATATGGGTTTTCATATTTCTTTCATTATAATTTTACATTTCAATTGGGGATGATGAAGACAACAAAGGGGATTTGGGGATGATGTATCAGGATTAATAACAATCAAAAGAGACCTAGCGACATATGACTGGAATATGAAAGATCGACATATGACTGGAATATGAAAGATTCAATTTTTTACCAAGTGCATCTGGAATAATAAGGGAACTGTTTGATTTCATTTGCAAAGAGAGAATTTTTTTACCAAGGCTCAATGTTATGTACCAAAAAATTCAGGAGTTTATATAAGAATGAATTTATTCATTTTGCTGAAGAATTCAATGGAAAAGTGGAGAGGAAGATGAACAGTTTTCGTGAAAGAAAGAGTGTGGAAGGTGATGGAAAATAATAATAAAAGTATATAAAATAACAAATAACTGGTAAAATCTTCATTCTGCCTCTTCTTTGTTCTGTTCTACTTCCCTTGTTTGATTTTGGGGTTCTAATTTTATTTGTTTGTGAGGGTTTTGTTTTCTTTGTTTTTAATTATTAATTATTTAATTGTGGTTATTAAACTCCAGCCGTTAGATTTAATTTTGCCACATGTCTTTAATCTGATAAAAGAAAAGGAAGAAAAGGAGCTCCAAGAAAAGGAGCATAGCTGCACTCCCCTTAGGGTGGACACATGTTAACATTCTCCTTTTAAGTATATATCAAAGTTAAAAAGTTGTTATGAGAATAGACATCATTAACTACTCAATTAATGTAATGTCATGATCAATTATATATTTTATGAGTTCAGATTCACTCCATTTATAGTATTCTCCATTTATCCTATTAATTACATGGATGTGTGACACATGTTAAAAAAAACATTTAACGGCTGTGATCAAAACTTTTAAAAAAATAGTATTTGTTTCATAAAAAATAAAAACTGCATCTTCTTCCCTGTAACTTCCCTTCTCTAATACGAACTCCCTCTTCATCTCATCTCCGCCGCCGTCCATCCCAGCGCCGCCACTATGTTGGCATGGTACCCTATTTCAGTTTAATTGAGGAAAACCACAACAAAATTGAAATAAATTTGACACCACCATTAGAATCAAACCAGCAAATTAATACAAGCCAACTACTTAACAAAATTCTATTTCCCAGAAAAAGTATTATGAAGCTTAATGATCACTAAAATTTTAGCATGAATCAAAGAGAAGAATGAGTTGCAGTGTGAGAAGAAGACGACACGGAGGGGCAGCGAAGAGGAGGATGATGCATCCAGACGGAACCACGGCGAAGAGGAAGAAGAGAAGGGTTCATTCGACAATACAGAGGAAGATGCAACACAATTCATGGTGTTGGGATGGATGGCGTCTGACAGCGGAAGCGGCAGAGATGAGTGAGAGGAAGTTCAATATCTCAGTTCAAAAGGGAAACGTGACGAAAATATTTTTTCCTAAACTAAATAGTAATCATTTAAAGGTTTCATCTCAACCATTAGATTATATTTTTGACACATGTCACACATCCATTTATTTAATATAATAGGGTAAATGGAGGAAACACTAAATGGAGTGAACCTGGACTCATATTTTATACTTCCTATGATCACTATTATAAGTAAAAAATCACTTTTTAGGTTCGTTGAAAATATCATGTACCTAATACATCTGTTTTTCAATGAATCTAAAAAGTGTTTTTTGCTTATAATAGTGACCGGAGGGAGTATGTTTTAAAATATGTTTACACCGATCATTTCGGCGTACATTTTCTTATCCGCCAAATGACGAGAGATTGGTTGTACCAATTAACTTCTGATGTCATGATTAGTTATTCGATACAACGGCATTACGATATGATAGTGTTGTGATTGTGAGTTTAGCCATATGTCTAGCAATCGGAGTTCACAAATGATTCTATTTTAATTCATTTACACAAAAAGTTTATCTCAAGCACTTTCTAAATCAAAAGATCATTCTCAAGACTAAAGACTGAAAAAGCATTAAACACTTGAATGAATCATATACATACTAAAACATATATTATAAAAACAAACAGTTTTTAAAATCAAACACAGTACAACTGAAATTGTCCTATCTTGTCTCTTATTTTTTAGCAGAACAAACACACAGATCACAAATTTACCATTCAGATCACAAATATTATACACTTTAATGAACTAAAGTGTATAATATTTATACAAGAAACAAAACAAAAATAAAAACCTTAAAAAAACTTAAACGAATTGATCGACCATTCTAAAAAAATCACCTATACTAATTATTTTCCCTAAAGAGCTACTGTATAGTCAGATCATTGTCTAAAGTAACAAATAAAATAAAATGAATCATTGTCTAAAGTATACCAAATAAAATAAATCAATAATAGGTAAACACAAATGTTCGGTCGTGCATGTCGTGCATATGGCTTATCGTGCTATATAGCACTCTTCATATATATAACGGTCATGCGTGTTTTTCGTTATCAGAGAAGGGGTGGTAGAGAGGGGGGTGTCTACTCGGTAGTCTGCTTCTAGGATATTTTTATTTAAGTTTGGATAATTTAATGTATAATTTTTATATTTGAATATTTTACATAATTTTATGGTTAATTATGGGTTTATTGGTTAGATTTGTTGCGTTGATATTAACTTATTTTATAGTTTAAATGTACGGATAATTATGCATGTTAAGAAAAGGGTAAATAGTGTTTTACCCCCGTAAAATATGCGAGTTTTGGTTTATCCCCATGTAAAATTATTTTTTTGGATTACCCCCTGCAAAATGAAGATTCATTCAATTACCCCCCTATGTTGACAACTAGGGGTCCGTTTGGCCCGACTTTTTTAGCTCTTACAAGCTGATTGAAAACTGATCTTTACCTTGATCAGAGTCGACCAGACGGTGGTGCGCGGCTGTTCGAGATGTCGAGCAGTCCAAATATGCCCGGAGGGGGGTTGTGTACCTGCAGGCACTCCGACGCTCAAGTCAGTTGAGGAAGGAGTAGGTTTTCAATATAGAATGTTACGTACCTTTGTGAAGTTGTGAAAAGGTCTATATATAGCCCCAGCGCTTGGCCAAGGCCGTTGATGGGCAGTTAATGCCCATCAATGGCTGTCGGAAAACGGCTGAGGAACCGTGATGAGCATTTAATGCTCATCATTCCGATGTTGGGCGTTACGAATCTCAGGGGAGACGTACGCTGCCCAGCGGTTGGGCGTTGTTGGGCTTGCATCTTGGGCCTTGCTCGACAGCCCAATAGAGGAGGTCCCCAACGTGTTGGGCATTTAGGCCCAGTCCAGAACAGGAGCCCCCCAAGTCACCATGCTCGGGCAAGAGGATGGCGACTTTAGTGGTCGTAATTCTGATACTTAGGCTAATGGTGTTGAAGGCCCAAATTTCCCTTTGTCGTCGAGCACAACGTTATGTCGAGGAGATTATATCTCATTGTTTGTTTGGACGTTAACTGGATTTTAAATCTCGAGCAAAATGATGTGTCGAGGAGTCGTCTTTGGCCGTTGATCGTGGGAGGTTCATTTGTGATAGTTCGCGGAGATGGATCCGAGCATTTATCACGAGTCCGCGAATCTCGCCATTGATTTCGCGCATCGTTGATCCGTCCAAGATTTTCGACGTGATTTCCTAGGGTTTCGACGAAGTCTGCGCGGATGTGACTTGAAGGGACAAGCCACTTCGTCTTCTGCTGACACGTGTAAAGGCTATTAAAATAGCACTTGAGTGTCTATCTGTTGGGTTTGAATCACGAGGACGTATCTTGGCCGTTGGATTCTTGCGTCCTTTGGTTTTTATGATGGTCGTTTCTGGACCGTTGGATTGTCTTCCATCGTGACCCTTGGATTGATGCAACGGTCCAGATACGGATGGCGCCCCAACTCTTCGAGCAGGTGCGTCCGTTGGGGATTTCCCTATATATAGGGAAATGGAGGGATTTTTTCAAATCCTTCTCACTTCCAACTATCCAACTTCCAGAGCTCCTTTTCTCTCTGAACTTCCATTATTTCGACACTGTAATCCAGCGATTCGATCAAAGTTTCAAGCTTTTTCCTCCGATCCAATTCTCTATTTAAGAACAAGTAAGTACTTTTTGATCTCTGATCTTTATTTCTCGTTTGCTGTTTGTAGATTTTCTGTTTTGCTTCTGTTTTGTTTTTTCTCTTTGCGTTTTGTACTGTGATAGTGGTGGTTGAGGGTCGTAGGTGGTGACTAGCACCCCTTTCCTCCCACAAAACGGTGGAAAACAACGTTTTAGTGTATGATTTTGGCTCTTGATACGGAGGTTGCTGGCGTTTTCGCCTTTGCAATTTTACTTTTTACGTGTGAACGTACCGAGCATTCATAGTATACCTTCGGGCATTCATATTTTTAGAATCCTCGAACATTAAGAGTTTTTTCTTGGGTTTTCCCAATTCGATTCGAGCACCCATAGGAGGTTCCCGGGAATTTAGACTCGAACATCTATAGGTCGTTCCGGGCATATCTATGTTAGGTTCCCCGTGAACTAGGATTTATCATTGGAATTTTTCCAAGTATTTTGTATTTGACCTGAGCATCTATGGGATGCTCCGGGGATTTAAATTCCCCGTATACTTATGATTTTCCTTTAGAATTAGGATTTTCCTTTAGAATTTACTTGCGTTACGTCGACCATTATCCTCGCCCCTTCACTTGAATTGGCGGTGGAAGGGGTGGATTTGATGTTTTGGGAATATCGAATTCATTCGTTTCCTCTGCCTTTCAGGTGTTATGGCCGACGAAGGAGTTCAACGGAAGATCCCCGTAGAAAGGAATATTAACTGGGTTGCCGACGATCCGAGGACGACGCCCAGCAAATGCGAATTTGAGGAGAATTTCCCCGAGGATTTGTTTACCGACATAGAAATTCCGGGACACGCTGACTGGGAAGTACGGATCCCCGGTGCCAATCAACGGATTTGTACCACGTTCAAGAACGGCGGATTCCCAATGTACCAGATTGCTTTCGAGCATATGGGCCTTTGCCTACCCTTCACTGACCTGGAGATGGCGATCTTCAACCATCTAGAGATATGCCCGTCTCAACTACACCCCAACTCTCTGGCTTTTATTCGCGCCTTTGAGATTGTGGCTGCTTACCTAGAATTGGCGCCCACCGTCCCTCTTTTCTTCCACGTCTTCGGCATCCAGCGCTCTCGCCCTAGGGGGAACGTGACCGACAAATGCGGCTGGGTATCCCTGAAGCAGCACAAGAAATTCTTTGATATCTTCGAGGAATCTCTTCGAGGTTTCAAGGATAAATGGTTCGTTGTCCGTCCCATTACCTCGGCAGGCTGGAAGACGATACTTGTTCGGGGGCCTAAACATGATGACGAAGGGAGGGTCAAGCACAGGGATGACGGGGAGCCCATTGAAGTTGATTGCGAGCGTTTTCCCTTCTGTTGGTCGAAGAGGCACTATGCCCGTGAAGCGAAGAGCTTCACCTTCAAGAAGGGGGATTTGTCCGAGGAGGAGCTCGCTGATCTGAAAGCTTTGGAAAAATTTGTAGAGGAGCTCCCACCGAGCTTATGGGAGGATAGAGAGGGTAACCCTGTTTGCGACGAAGAGGGTTACCAGTTGTCGTCGAAGAAATATATTAATACCAAAGCGCTGTTAAAGTGCGCGACCAGGGTAGAAGCCGAGGATCTGCTTCGTATGTGTCGAATAATCTCTATCTATGCTCGTTTTATTTCCTCGTATGTTACGCTTTCTCATGAATTTGCTAACAGTTGCCTTGTTTTATGTTTCAGGTGAGATGAAGAACACGCAGGTCACTCTCCGGAAATTGGCAGCGGAGAAGAAGAAACGGGCGCTCGGCGCTTCGTCCTCGACACCTAACATCTCCGAGCAAACTTCCCCTTCACCGTCCATCGAGGTGACGGGGGAAAGGAGGGTGGAAGAAGTGGTGGGTGATGGGAGGCCGCCGAAGTCTGCTCGTGTGGCTGGAGGGGGATCTGGTCCCCATAGGCTGATTCCGGGGAAATCAGCGGAAGAGTTTGTCATTCCCCCTGCCATGGGGCACGACTGTGTAGTGGATGGGAGGACGAGGATGAAGATCTCCGACGCTGACCAGTCCATCCTGGCGTCCATGGGGCCGGAGTCAATAAGAAATGTGGTCGCCGAATCTTCGGTGGCCGTTTTTAAATTGTTGGAGGTGGCCACATTTCTCAATGGTCGCGAGTGCAAATACCTCCAGGAAAGGGATGAGGCTCGGGCCCATGCTAAGGAGTTCGGGGAGCGTCTAACCGTCTTGGAGGTCGACTTATCCTCGGAAACTAAAGCCCTCAAGGAGTCACAGGGGAGGGTTGCCCAGCTGGAAGAGGACCTGAAGAGTGCTCGAAAGGACGAGGAGGCTCTGAAGGGGCAAGTTGCTGAATTGGAGAAGAAGCTGGCCTCCCTGACCCTGAGTCCTGTTGACGAGGAGGAGAGGAAATTGGATCCATCGGGCACATATACCAAGTTTAGCCGGGCTGACTTGATCTCGAAGATTTATCAGATCGGCGACTTGCAGCTAGATGTGGCCTCTTCGAGCTTCAGGAATGCGGTTGCTTAGCTTCAAATCCTGAACCCCGGGGTCCAATTGATCACCGAGGGTATGGACGAGATGAAGGAGGTCCGGGATGGTCGGATCGCTTCTCCTCTCCTCGACGAGGAAGATGAATAGATTTTAATTTTATCTGTAATTTTCTGAATGTCGGCGTTATGCTCGCCTTGGCTATTTGGTCTTATTTTTTGGCGCTTGCTCGCCTTTCATTCTGTAATATTATGACAATTGTGGCGCCTGGCCGTCCTTATTTATAACTCCTTTTCTTTTTGCAATCTATGCCCGTTTATAATTCGTGCTCGTTCATTGCTTGTTTGTGGAGTGTTTATTTCAACTTGTCAATATTTATGATTATTTCCCCGCGAATTCGACCATTAGAATATGCGAGGATACTTTCTAAGATGGTGTTCGTTTCTAACTTAGGGTTTTAACTTAGTATTTTTAGACGTTCTATTCGCTAGGTAGATTACCCCTTGCGCTAGTGCTCGTCTAAAGATTACGGTTACTTCTTGATGTCGCGGATCGTAAGCACCGTTCCCTAGCAGTTTGTGGAACTGCTCGAGTGTTTGGCTGGCTCCCAAACTGGAGTCGAGGAAAATTTCTTCGTTTGAAATTATTCTTCGCAGCATTGAGCATCCCATCGCGAGCTGGGTGCTCTGCCGGGCTTGTACTAAGCGACGGTGGGGCTCGCATGGAGTATTCCCCCGTCGAGCATAGACGTTAGCACTTTAGGACTTCCGTCGAGCTTTAAAGATTTTAAGATTTCTGCCCGTACCTAGGCATTCGTCCGTTGTACAGGCGCGTCTCCTCGGCGGAATTTGCAGCCTTCGTTGAAGAGCGTGTCGAATTACGCTATTTTCAACTGTAGTATTGTTTCAGCTTCTCGGCGTTCCACGTGCGAGGGATTTCTTTGCCATAGAGATCTTCGAGGTGGTATGCTCCGTTTTCTCTTTTTGCTCGGACTCGATATGGTCCTTCCCAATTGGCCGCGAGCTTCCCTTCTCGTGAATCCTTTTGGTTTCTCCTTAGTACCAAGCTTCCTACCTCGAACTCTCTTTTGATGACCCTCTTATCGTGCCGAGCATCTATTTTCTGTTTGAGGGTAGCTTCCCGAAGAGAAACCCCTGTTCTTAGTTCCTCGACAAGATCTAGTTCTTCTCTTAATAATTCGTCGTTTATATCCTCCTCGAGAGGATATTCGATCCTCGAGGATGGTTCTCCTATTTCCACGGGAATTACTGCCTCTGTTCCGTATGTTAACTGGAAGGGCGTTTCCCCGGTCGTGGAGTGAGGAGTAGTTCTGTAAGACCACAGGACGTTGTGCAGTTCCTCGGTCCAGTTCCTCGACTGATGTGAAGTGTTGAGTGGTGCCTATTGCGGCGAGGAATTCTTGGAACTTTTTGTTTGTGAACTGCGTTCCGTTGTCCGTTACCACCACTTGAGGAATTCCGAATCTTGCGAGGACGTCTCTTTTGAAGAAACGTAGTATGTTGGATGCGCTGATTTTTGCGAGAGGTTCCGCTTCAATCCACTTGGTGAAATAGTCCACGGCAACTATGAGGTATTTGACTTGCCTCGCAGCTGTTGGAAAAGGGCCGAGGATGTCCATTCCCCACCAGGCAAACGGCCACGGGGAGATCAGCGTTTTCAGCTTGTTAGCTGGCGCGAGGTGCATATCCCCGTGTCTTTGGCACTTGTCGCATTTAAGGACATGGTCTCTGGCGTCGTTTTGCATCGTCGGCCAATAGTACCCTGCCCTTAGTGTCTTTCTTGCCAAAGATCGTCCACCAATATGTTGCCCATTGATCCCTTCGTGGATTTCTTGCAAGATGAACTCTACGCGCGCTTCCTCCACACATTTGAGCAATGGGATTGAGAATCCTCTTCGATACAACTTATCGTCGAGCAGGACGTACGAGCACGCTCTTTTTCGGACTTTCGTTGATTCTTTGGCGTCTACGGGCAATGTGTTTGACTTCAGGAAATTGTATACCGGGGACATCCAACTTTGTTCGTCGACAGCACAAATGTGCATGACTTCTGCTGTTTTTTCGATGCTCGGTTTCGTTAATGTTTCCTGAATGAGGGATTGATTGCCCGCTTTTTTGCGCCTTGTGCTCGCAAGTTTTGAAAGGACATCTGCTCGTGCATTATGTTCTCGAGGAACATGTTTCACCTCCGTTTCCTTAAACTTTGCGAGTTTTGCCCGGATGAGGTTCAGATATTCGAGGAGTCTTTCCTCTTTTGTCTGGTATTCTCCCGATACTTGAGATGCTACTAGCTGCAAATCCGTGAATATTCTGATTTCCTCGGCTCCCATATCCTCGGCTAATCTTAACCCTGCTAGGAAAGCTTCGTATTCGGCTTGGTTATTCGTCGTTGGAAAAGAAAGTCCGAGGGATACTTCTATTAGAACTCCGTCCCCGTTTTCGAGTATGATGCCCGCCCCGCTTCCTTGTGAGTTCGAGGATCCATCGACGAAGATAGTCCATTTATTCTTTTCGAAAGTGGTCGACGTCGTCATTTCGGCGACGAAATCAGCAAGTACTTGAGCTTTCAAAGCCTTTCTACTTTCGAAGCTTATGTCGAATTCTGCGAGTTCCAACGACCATTTTAACATTCTTCCGACCATATCTGGTCGTGCAAGCAATTGCTTTACGGGTTGATCTGTTCGGATGATGATGGAATGGGCGAGGAAATAGTATCGAAGTTTCCTCGCAGCCATTATTACTGCTAGAGCAATTTTTTCTATTTGCAAGTATCGGAGTTCGGGTCCTTGTAGTGCTCTGCTTACAAAATAAACAGGCTTTTGCCCTTGCTCGGTTTCTCTTATGAGAACGGCGCTTATGGCCTCTGATGCTACTGCGAGGTAAAGATAGAGTTTTTCGCCCTCGACTGGTCGTGTTAACACTGGAGGCTCGGACAATGCTCGTTTTAGGTGTTGTAATGCTCCTTCGCACTCTTCGGTCCATTCGAAAGTTGTTTCTTTTCTGAGGAGTTTAAAGAGGGGCAGAGCGTGTTGAGCAGATTTGGCGACGAATCTAGCCATTGAGGTTAACATGCCGTTCAACGTTTGTATGGATTTCTTCGATTTTGGAGTTGGATAATCAAAGAAAGCCCTGCATTTGTCGGGGTTGGCTTCTATTCCTCGTTCAGTTAAATAAAAACCGAGGAATTTTCCAGCCTTTACCCCAAACCTGCATTTTTTTGGGTTGAACCTCATCTTAAACTTTCTTGCTTGGTCGAACACCCTTTTTAAGTGGATGGTATGATCGATTTCCTCCTCGGATTTAACGATCATGTCATCCATGTAAACTTCGAGCATATCCCCAATTTCATTGTGAAATACTTTGTTCATCATCCTCTGGTAGGTGGCACCTGCATTTTTGAGCCCGAAAGGCATTACATTATAATAATAATTACCTATTTCGGTCATGAAAGCTGTTTTCTTTTTATCGATTTCAGCCATTTTTATTTGATTATAACCGGAATATGCGTCCATAAACGATAGTAATTTAAATCCCGAGGAATTATCTACTAATTTATCTATGTTCGGCAAATGATAAGCATCTTTAGGGCAAGCCCTATTAAGATCGGTATTATCAACACACATACGCCACTTTCCATTAGATTTTTTAACAAGTACAACATTAGAAAGCCAGGTTGTGTACTGGGCTTCAGCAATGAAATTGGCCTCTAGGAGGTCTTTTACAGCTTTTCGAGCAGCCTCCGCTTTTTCGGGAGACTGCTTCCTACGACGCTGAACTACAGCACTAGCCCTAGGATCTATGGTCAATTGATGACAAGTGACCTCGGGGTCTATTCCGGGCATTTCAGCTGCACTCCAGGCGAACAGTTCAGCATTTTCTCTTAAGCAAGCTTTCAACTGCCTTTTTACCAAGTCGGGGAGATCAGCTCCAATCTTCACTCCTTTGGTTGGATCCTCGCTAAGGGGAACTAGCTCGAATTCTCCATCAGGGATGGGACGATAGTTTTCTTTGATCAAGAGGTCGTCTTTGCCTGTCTTCTTTTCTTGTTTGCGCTCCTTCTTGGAAGTTCGAGCATCCAATTCAACTTCATCCTCGGTGCTGATTGAGTTTACGCCGGGGAGCTTTGTTTCTGCTTTCTTCTTCTTCGGCGTAACCACAAAGTTGAGGTTTTTGGACGCAGCTTCAAAGCATCGCCGAGCAGCTTCTATGTCCCCGTTGATTGTGGCGACCTGCCCATCTTTGGTGTAATACTTCAGCTTCAGATGGATGGTCGAGGACACTGCAAACAGTTCAGCTAAAGTTGGTCGTCCAATGATGCAATTGTATAGAGACGGGCAGTCGACGACCAGGAATTTAACCTTCACGGATTTCATGGCTTTGTTTTCGCCAAAGGTGACGATCAGGTCCACGTATCCCCAAGGTTTTGTCGTTGATCCGTTGAACCCTTGAAGGTCAGATCCAACGTAAGGGACCAAATTTTCCTCGGTAAGCTGCAGCACTTTGAAGAGTCCTGAGTACATAATGTCACAGGAGCTTCCTTGATCGATGAGGATTCTTCTCACGTCGAAGTTGGCCATTTTTGCTCTGACGAGCAATGGAATTTGAAAGTTCGGTGATCCTCCGGGGACCTCTTCCCTGTAAAATGCCAAAGGAACAGAGCTTTCTTTTACCTCCGTTATCCTTATTTCCTCGACAGGGGATGCTTTTTCTAACTCATCGAATTTTCTTTTGATGGATCCGATGGTTATGGGGTTAAACCCTCCCCCGGAGATGACTAGTGCTCCGGGGAAGTTTTCCCAACTCCCGTCCAGATGCGCAGCAAGGTAATCAAGGGCTCCTTTCTCTTCGTCAGTTTGCAGAGGAAGGACATCTTCCGGTCTTGAAATGGCGAGGGCCACCCCACCGATCACTCTATTTTCGTCCTCGACATGTTGTTCCGGGCTTGCTGGATCAACTGCCAACTGATTTTGCCGAGGAGCATTATTGTTGGCAACCCTTGGCTGCCCATCCACATACTGTCGTGCATATCCCTTTTGAATAAGGATTTCAATGGCGTCCTTTAGATGCACACAGTCATCAGTAACATGCCCGTAACTTTTGTGGAAACGACAAAATTTCTTTTTGTCCACGTTTGGTTTTGCGGGCAGTTGTTTTGGGAATCTGATCCCCGCGCTTTTGAATTCAGCATTCGATATCTCGGATAAGATCCTGTCTCGAGGAGCGTTCAGGGGAGTGTGGTAGGTGAACTGACTTTTTGGTGGTTTAGCCTCGCGGACTTTTCCACCTTCTTTTTTCTTTTCGTCTCCTCGACGTTCTTCTCTCTGTGAGGAGGGTCCACCGACCTCGAAATTCTTAGGTCTCCTGACCTCGGAGGCCTTTTGTTTATCCTCGTACTTGATATATCGTTGAGCCAACTCAAAGAATGCGTCGAGGGTTTCTACTTCGACGATCCCAACTGCTTCTTGAAACTTTGTTCCTTCGCGCAATCCTTCTTCGAGGAGATACAGCTTCATCTTGTCGGTCGCTTCGACCTCGACAGATACTTTGTTGAACCTCTCGATGTAATTCCGAAGAGATTCCTCAGGACCTTGGACGATTGCCTTTAAGCTGGCCACCGTTTTCGGATGTCGCCGAGAAGTTGTGAAGTGTGTTGTGAACATTCGACATAGTTCTTCCCAAGAGTCGATCAAGCCAGGAGGTAAATTCCTCCACCAGGTTGATGCTCCTCGAGTTAGAGACAGTGGGAATAACTTGCACTTAATTGATCCTCGGAGATTCCTGTAGTCGAGGGCAGTTTCTACGCTCTGGACATGCTCGTCGGGGTCGGTTGTCCCATCATACTTGTCCAGTGTCGGGGGTTTTTCCAGCCCTCGTGGGAGTGGAATGTCCATAATTCTTCTTGAGAGGGGTCCTCGGTGTCTCTCGTCTCCACTGCTCGGAGATTCCCCTCTTGGGAATGTCGGGCATTGCCTCCACGAGCAGCTGCTTCACCGCTCCTCGGTGGTGATCGGTTATTTCTCCGAGGAGGGGAACGTCTGTTTCTTGGTGGGGAAACATGGTTGTTTCTTCGTGGAGGAGAGTGATTCTGCCTTCGAGGAATGTCTCTGGGAGGACTTATTGGTCTCTCCGCATTTCGTCGAGGTGCAGGCCTCGGAGACCTAGACCTCGATCGTGAGCGATTGTTCACAGGGGTTGGCGATCTCTGTTGACGAGCACTCCGCGACACCCTTGAAGCAGCACGCGATTCTTCGACTGCCCGGAGTCGCCTATTCTGCTCGCGGATCAGCTCATTTTGTCCACGCATGTTATTCGCTTGCTCGCGAAGTATCTCCCCCTGCCTGTTGATAGTGTTGACCAATGCAGCCATCACCACTTTCGTGGGTGCTCCTTGTGGAACTTGTGGAACCACCAGTGGATCTTCTGGTTGTGGAGGTTGCGGCGGCGGTACATCAAGCGGAGTTGGTTGTGCATGCGCGGCGCTACCTTCCGGCGTGACAGAGGCTTCCTAGCCATCAAATTGGTTGTGGTGATTTGGAGGATTTGGGTGATTTTCTCCTACAAATTCATGGTTTGCATGGTTTGCACCAGCCATTTGGTAAAGAAATGGGTTTTTGTTGTAAGTTTTGGTCTAGTTCTAGGAAAAGACGGGGGAAACTTTAAGGTCCCCACAGACGGCGCCACTGATCTTTACCTTGATCAGAGTCGACCAGACGGTGGTGCGCGGCTGTTCGAGATGTCGAGCAGTCCAAATATGCCCAGAGGGGGGTTGTGTACCTGCAGGCACTCCGACGCTCAAGTCAGTTGAGGAAGGAGTAGGTTTTCAATATAGAATGTTACGTACCTTTGTGAAGTTGTGAAAAGGTCTATATATAGCCCCAGCGCTTGGCCAAGGCCGTTGATGGGCAGTTAATGCCCATCAATGGCTGTCGGAAAACGGCTGAGGAGCCGTGATGAGCATTTAATGCTCATCATTTCGATGTTGGGCGTTACGAATCTCAGGGGAGACGTACGCTGCTCAACGGTTGGGCGTTGTTGGGCTTGCATCGTGGGCCTTGCTCGACAGCCCAATAGAGGAGGTCCCCAACGTGTTGGGCATTTAGGCCCAGTCCAGAACAAAAACTAAAAGTGAAAATAAGAACTTTCAATAACAGAGCAAAAGTTGTTTGGTAATTATTGTTTTTTTAACTTCAAAGTTATCTTTAATCTAAAATTTGTTTAGTAAAATATATTTTTTATAAAAAGATTTGTACCAAAAATAAAAACTTTTAAAAAAGATAATAACAACTAATAATATTTAAATGAAAACAACCTAAAAAATGAAAAAAAAAATAATAAAAAGAGCCTTAAGTGGGATTCGAAGCGGGATCATTACAAATAAAGCTCCAGATTTTTTTTTTCAACCTCTTTTTCTATAAGCTCATTTAATCCAATTTTGCACATTGAAAAAAATCTGCTTTTTACGGTTAAAAACTTTGTTAAAAATGTGTTTGGCCTAACTTTTGATTAAAAAGAGAATTTAAAGCTAAAAAAAGCCGGGCCAACCGGAGCCTAGGACATGGAATATTCACTTTTGCTTATGTGACCTGTCTAGGTGGCATTTATTTTATTTTTTATTAATTTAAAAAAATTAAAAATTGATATTGCCACATCATAATTGTATTTAAAAAAAATTAAATTGACATTTTATTTTAAAAATCAGAAAAAAAAAATTAAAAAGTAAAAAAAAAGATTTAACTTTTTTCTGGTTTCAATTTTCTTTTTTTTTTAAAAAAAATTTTAATTTAAATTCAATTGTTTAAAAAAAATTCTGATTTTTTTTTTTCAAAATGTCATATTACCCTTAAGAAAATGTATGGATAGTTATATGGGCCGACGAAATATATAGAAAATATGCTCAATTTTCGATCATTTGGCAAGGCCTTTGACTGTGACGACCAGGGTCGGCCCAAGAAATTCGGAGGCCCTGAAATAATTTTGAATGGTTCAAATATAAAAGTATGTAAGATATTTTAAATAAATTTGCTGGTTTGATTGTTAAAATAAAGTTCTTTGTTCAATTGCTAGCAATCCTGGGTTCTAATCCCACCACATGATTTTTTTTAATTTTTTTTTTATGTTTTAATTAACGTATAAAAACAAGAAGTTGCAACACACTTTCCCTTGAAAATTGCAAGTGATAAGAACCGCTGGGACACGTCCAAGAAGATAATAAAAATACTTCGCTCATAATCTATAACCTATTTTCGTTTAAGTTTTATTTTTTTAGGCCCACTTAAATTGGAGGTCCAGCTCTATAGAACTGAATGTTCCTGCTGTGGGCCACATACCTTTGAATTTGGAAAGTTTCTCTTATGATACCCTCCATTCTTTTATACCCTCCAATATTCCAATTTTGCTCCTGCAGGAAACTCCGGTTCGCATAAATCGAAATTTTTTTAAGGCAAAAAAAACTTCGATTTTTAAAAACCGAAGTTTTTTGCATGGGCAAGATTGAAAATTCAGGGGGTAAAAAAGAAACGCGGGGGTCGGTTGAGAAACTTTCTTGAATTTGACCACCAACTGTTTCGCTAGTTAACTTGAGAACAAATTTCGCTAGACAAGTAGCGAACGATTATCTTTCAGTTTTTTTCATTTTTACAACATCCGCTAATTAAATAACAAAAATCAATAAAAATTAAAATTAGTAGGGCGTGTGAGAAGAGTGAGGGTGCCAAAAGAAATTTCCTTCATAAATAAACAATTGAAGGCCCTCTTTGTTGGGGACTTGAAAGCCCATTTTACAAAAAAAAATATATATAATAGAAATCATGATCAATAACTAATTAATTAAGATAAAGTGGCTAATGAATTGCATTTAAGATAAATCGCTCAGATTTCGCTAGATTTTTTAATTTTTTTCATTTTTATAACGTCCACTAATTAAGTAACGAAATAGATAAAATTGAAAACGAGTCAGGCGCATGAGAAGAGTGGGGTGCCAAAAGAAATTATTTTCATAAATAAAAAAGAAGAGTGGGGTGCCTTTCAAGCAACTTTCTCTGTTCGATAAATCAAGTGTTTCATGTTAAGTCATGTGTCCTTTTTTAAAATAAAGTTGGTGCAAATTAAGGAACATTTTAAATGAGAGTTACAAAACTATCCCTCAAGTTACTAGTTTTAAATAATAAATATGAATGGTTTTTTTGTCCAAAGTAAAAATGTGCACCTTGCTAACTTAGACCCTCATGTTTTTAGGATATATATATATATATATTTCATGATCAATAACTGATTAGTTAAGATGGAGTGATTAACGAACCCCCTTTAAGATAAATCATTCAAGAGAAAATCCGAGCTCCTCTTCTATAAGAAACAATTATTGACCAAATTTTACTTACTTCGTGAGCGAGCATGAGATCTTTCCCTCATAAACTAGAGTGTTAATACAACAAAAAAATTAAAAAAGTTTACGATAATAGATATATCAATAAAAAGAATCATAATTTATTGTTGATCATATAAACACTTAGGATCTGTTTATTCATAATTTGCCATTGATCATAAACTCTTAGGACATGTTTGTTGCGCTGGATAAATAGATAAATATCGACAAAATATGAGAAGATCAAGATATATCTATTTTTTTACAAGAAGATTAGAGATAGGATATTGATATGATAAACACTTATCATATCATGTGTTTAGTTCACACATTATAAAAAACTGGATAACATTATTTACTATTTTTTAAGGTTAAATATGTATATTTTTATTTTTAAGTCACACACACTTACACCTTATGTCGGATCTGAACCAATCAAATCTAATAAATAATAAGCGAATTAGTTTGAGTAACTCATCGGAACATGAGACATCATTTTTAAAAATAAAAACTGAAAAATATAGGAGTGTTATGAAACTATGTCTAAACAATAGGAAGAATAGAGAAGAGGGAGAGGTGAGAAGAATGAAGAGTTTGTATTATTCATTACTAGGATTAGGGTTACATTATACTGATACATAATATCTATATATAAATAAACATAATGGGCCAATTACACAATGACCTATATGGACATCCACTAATAATATTCATAACACTCCCTCTTGGATGTCCATTGCGGATATGCCTAATTAAAACCTTTACTAGTGAAGAAAAAAAAATACAACATCCTTTTGTGTGATAATCTGGCTCGTTAAAAACCTTATCAGAAAAATTCAATGGGGATAAAACCATGGTTAAGGGAAAAAAGTGCATAATACATTTATTTCTCCCCCTCATAAAGACAATTATATATGAGATGAAGAATGTCACTTAATCTCTATACCAGTTCCTCAGAAGCTTTACTTGGCGATGACTTTGTAGAAAGATTTGTTTTATCTCTTTTGATATACTATTCTTTGAATTAGCTATTGATATCATCTTCAAGTTTCTTGTATGCGTAGAATCACAAACCTCAACAAAATCACATTCTAAACTTTTTGGATGTAGTGCTAAAACTTCCACATAATTGGATAATATTGTTGTATCTCTAAGATACAAATTATATACTTGACTTTGTTCCAATATCTTTGAGATTATTGATATTGACAAACAAAATACCATAACCTGCATAATTGGCAAAATGAAATAGTGTCCTCAATTGAACTAAAACATGGTACTTCAAGACCAATTCAAGTAACTCATCATTTTCATGAGACGTGGAATAATCTTTGTTCACATTAAGTGACATCATACACATTATATATTTCCATATCAAATTTGTTTAGTGTCTTTGATATATAAGTTTCTTGATGCACAAAACCTAATTGAAATACTAAATTTGCAATTCCAAACAAACTTTGATCACCCAATATATTTCATTTCAAATTTTTCTGTAGTCAATAGATTTCAGGATCTCTTTAATTAGGAGTTATGATCAAGTGTATATTATCATCATAAAAATCAATTATAACAGATATTTTCAAAAGTGGACAAATCTTGTCATTCTCATATTCCTCATTTAGAAATATTCACTAAAAATAGTATACAATGAGACTTATTCATTTTATCAAGTCATCTCTTCAATTGTTTGAGTTGTGTGTCTCATGTAATTAAATCCTTCGGGGGGTTTAATGTAATCATCATTACAAGTAAATCATACAAATATATTGTAACACATTTTTCAAACAAATCGAGTCTTTTATGTGTCATTAAACTTAATCAAAAGAAAGATTTTGATTTCACTTCAATAGAATATTTCTCTTCACAGTGAATGAATTTTTTTTACTAATATGCTTGAATAACAAGTCAAACTTTTAATATTCGTATTTCAACATTTTCTATTCACACGAAAATTGATTCGTATCTCATCATTTTTACATTTTCAGGTGTATGGACTACTGATCCAAAAATCTTTCACTTTGCAAAGTGAGTTTAATTACGTAGCAATTGCGTCTTTTCATTTAGACAATCATTGTATTGTCTATAATTTTCAATCAGTTCATGATCCTCATTAACTATTATCACAAATAGCGCTATATTATATATATAAAAATATCGTCAACGTTGACTTCCTTTCGGTTCCTCCATATTCCATTCATGACATAATTCGTCGAGATCTCTTTATTTTCATAAATTTCGGGTACCTGATAAGTTCTTCTAGAACTTAAAAATCAATTATGTCAAATGTTCTTTTGAATTTTTCATATCCTCACTTGGACATCTTTCTTTTTTTTAGCTCATTTTCTTATTTGAGGAATTTTATTCTTGGAACCGACTGACATACCACGCTTCAGGGTGGTTATAAGACTCATTTGCAATATAAGATTGTCTAACATGGACATCCATTTTGATTGGAGCATTAACAGCTGATAGTTAATTTCATAAATTTTGCAAATGATTTATCTTTTGAACATTTGGTTCAAACTATGAGGATCAATATGAGATAATAACAATAATTTATTTCAAGTGATTCATTTGAACTTCTGGTTCAAATTTTCAGCTGCTTATTCTTTCCCCTAATATTGAGAAAATTAATCCATCACTTGATAATCACTTGGTTCAAAATACTTTGCCATAGATGGAGATTCATATCAAATACATACCAACACATCTTAGTGCATTATATTGGAGCAACTGAAACATACCAACACATCCAAAAATGCTTATATGAAAAATATTAGGTTAATTATAAACCTAAACTTAATTGCAAATTAAGGGGAGAACTTTCATATAATAACTTACTGGCTTGATGCGAATCAAAAACTCAATATAAATGATCGCATGTTCACAAAGTATAATTTTGAAGTTTTGATTTCATAAGTATCAATCACACAATTAACTTTAGACGTCTAAAGAATGGATCTTCAGATCCATATTTTTTAATTAGCATATGCTGCAAGATATTCAATATCAATTTTGATTTACATATAATACTTATCAAGTACTTTCTGAAAATTTAGAAAATGAGTTCTTTCTCAAATTAGTTGGGAAAACAATTTCACAAACTTCTGGTTGTGAATTGACTAACCATTTAGTTGATGCATCAATTAAAGTCATAAAATATCTAAATGGTAATTGGTGAATTGATTTACAAATATCACCTTTTATATACATTCTCAAATTGTAAGAGACTCAATTTTTTCAAATTTTCAACTTCCTTTGGGAACTAATAACACAAATTATTGGATTCAAGAATCTTATGGCTCTTCAATACATATCCAATAATATAATAATTATTTTTCGCATCATAATAGACCCGGGATAACCCAACCGGTCTTGCCAAAGACAAACTTAATATGATTTGTAAACTTCTGATTTACAATAATTTGTGCTTCAATTGCACTAGTATATTTATAAGTGTAGTATAAACTTCTGATTTATAACTTTTTCATTACACTTATTTTATCCAAAATATATGTCGTAATATATAGAGGTTACAATATCTTCAAGAATACAATTAAAAAAAACTGTATATATGCATCCTATTATTTATGTATAACTGGTTTTATTTGTCTCGAACACAATTGTATTTATGAATTCACTAATTGTAGTAAACTTCAAACTTTAAATATATAAGCATCAAATACATTTAGGATTACATCAATGCACATATGAAAATATTAATAACAAAGTTACCCAAAAAAAATGAGGTTCACATCTAGGGATGCACATATGAAAATGGGGCAGGATGTGCGGAGGAAGCTTCCCCGTTCTCCGCCACGAAATATCTGCGGGGAATTTTTGCCTCCATCCCCGTCCCCACGAGGGAATATTTGTCCCCATCCCCACGGTATCCGCGGAGTTACAAACTTTCGATATTTTTCGAACAAAATTATGACGCTATTTTTTCTTTTTTATTAAATTTTGTTTTTTGCATCTTTATTTTTTTAATGATCAAAACAACACATAATGCATTTCATAACCAAAAAACAATTTATAACAACATATGCATAATCATACAAAAATTCATAACCAAAATATCTCATAATTCATATCAAAATAGAAACCTAGAATTATATCATATAATATAATATAATATAAAAAAAATCTTATAAAAAAAATATAATATAAAAAATGAAACTGTTGGTAAATATCAAATCAAATTACACAAATAAATTTATGACAAAAATATTAAGCAATTGTCTAATAATAATAATAATAATAATAATAATAATAATATATATTTAAGTATATATGGACGGATTCGGGGAATCCGCGGGAACTTAATCCCCGATCCCCATCCCGAAGTGTTCGCGGGAGAATTTTTGTCTCCATACCCATTCCCACGGGAGAAAAATCTCCGGTTTCGAATCTTCGAACGAGGGGATCCGATCTGACAGATGCAAATTGACATCCCCATTCACATCAGTGCACTCAAAATATAAGAGCTTATAAAACAATCCAAATCTTATGTACAACAATTCAAAATAATTTTTTTTTAGTTGCATAAAAACCTTATAATCATGAACATTTTATTTTTTCCAGCAAAATCAAACTATTAGAAAATTCATAACAATTTAACTAATATAAGAGTTTGGAAATATAGAACCTGATATGGTGAAACAACATCTATGGAGAGAAAAATTCTCGAGAATATTATTGATAATTGTTGTCCATCAACTCAATAATTCACGAGCCATCATGATAACCACGAACCACTTATGTACCACAACGTAGAAAGAAACTTGGTGGTAGATAATCATTTCACTCGATCATTGCTCACATTTTAAACAAATTCATTCACAAATATATGGTCACTATGAACCAATTAAGTAAATTATTTTTACCCAAGTGATACTTGATTACAAATTCTCACTAGAAAATAGTATTCATTCTCTTCTAGGAATGAAGTTCCATTTATTATGTGAGCTAATTTTACTATTTTAATCAATTATTGTTATTTTTTCAATCACAAATATGACTAATCTTTCAAAATATTCTTGAAACTATTTTCTTAAATTTGCTACTTCAGGAGCATATTCAAGGGACATGAATACATTTTCTTCTTCCCTTTTTTTTTCTTTCTCAAACTTGAATTAAGATCAAATAAATCATATGAACTTCAATCATGGTCCAAAAGTCTAATTCTTCAGGAATTCAGTCACCAATAAAACTCACAATTTACAATCCTTCAGGGAGATTTAATATTAAATTATTAGTTCTTCAGGAACTATTTTACCAATCTTCAGAATTTGTTACTTTGATCATTTCTGCAAGAATGATTGGATATTAAATGTAGTAGCTCTTCAAGAACTATATTACAAAAAATTTAAAATATAAAATAATTATTTTATATTCAAACAAAAATGTAAATCAACGACATATACTTGGTTTTGAATTTATTTGAGTGTCAAAGGAACCGTAACAAGAATTTGGTACTTTTTATTTTTTCTCATATTTTTGAATCACTTTTTTTTTTCTTATATTGTTGCTCTGTTTGATAAAATATTTGCTAACTTTTATGTTTAGGAAACAAATAAGATTGAATAACAATGTAGAGGAAATTTAGTGCTATCAGAAAACAAATTACAATAAAAAAAATTGTAGATTTTTTTTCAAGCAAGTCTAATATATCAAATATTCATGTATGATAAACTATGAATTGCTCAAGTCCGATAGTCAACCAGACACATAATCTCATAAGGATTATAGTTTAAAAACAGCTTCCTCAAGTCATTAGGTTTGGTAAAAACTCATATTCATCATTTTCAAATATTAATAAAAGAAATAGGTCAAAAGAATGGGGTTCATGACAATTGAATTCTTCTAGAATTCATAATAAAAATTGAAATTTTTCCATGTTCTTTGGAAATTAGGCTATTAAATTCTTCTGGAATTCATAGAAAATAAAAATTGATTTTTCTATGTTCTTGAGGAACTAAACCATTGAATCTTCTGGAACTCATAGACAATAGTTCTTCAGGAACTATATAATTGATATTTATATATTTATAATATAATAACAATCTCTTTTGTAATCTTTCAAGGATGTAGGAATATCAAATTCATTTAGAATTCATAGAAGAGAATTAGTTCTTCAAGAACTATATATAATAACATTATTTCTATGTGCAATCCATTAGGGATGCATGATTAATGAAATTCTTCCAAAATTCATAATAGATGGTAATACTTCTTAAGTTCTTCGGAAACTGTATAACATACATATTCAGGGATACATAAGAAATAAATAAATTGCCAAAATAAAAACATAAGTAAAATTTATTTTGAAACAGTACGACTATAGGTGAGGACTATTGTATATCCAAAAAAACCTGTAATGAAATAATGAAATATACAATAGCAAAATAGCATATACATATAAAATAGCAAAATAACATACATAAAACTATAGATTTAAAGGATATGCACAGTAAATGTAAAACAGTTTTACACATACATCTAATGAAAATTTACCAATTTGCCACACATCCCACTCATGTATAGTTATTTTGAAACTACTTATATGACACAGAAGAGTGACAATTTTTTATTGGATGTCAGTGTAAAACTATTTTACACTGACGATGTATGCCCATTAAACTCTAAAACTATTACATCATTTTTGGGAATTTCAAATAGAATTATCATCACCGATTACCTTTTTCAAGATCATGAAGTCCACTGCAACATGCCTACATTAACAGCAAAATTGAGTTCCAGTCAATACAATTAACAATTGCAAGACTCCTGCAATTACACACACTCTATGTCTAAAGTACAGTTGCATTCTTGTACTTTGAAAAATTCTAATAAAGACAAAATTAGAGACAAACAAACATGTTTGATTTCCAAATAAAGTGTACACGCCATATGGATAATTAAGTTAGATATATTTATATTTTGCTAAATTTCCAAAAGACTAATGAGTCCTTGAAGCCACAAAAGTTCCTATAAGTGTAGTGGCACACTTAACACCCCCAATTGCCGTGACCTTCCTATATTTGTATCAGATTGTTGGTTTTGGTGTTGCCTAAGCTTCTCCAATTGATTTGTTATGGGATTCAAATCATATGATTGCAAAAGCAAAGTCATCACCAAGTGTATTAGACCATGAAACTTATATTGTTGCTCCTATGATCTATCAAACAAATGAAATATATTTTTCTAGTTTTGTGGTTGCTTGTTTATGACCAGAGAAAATCAATTTATATATAGAAACATGTTGAGAAGAAATGAGAGTTTATTGGAGTGTTGAACTTGTAGGATTGTAAACACTATTATTACTTCTTCCATGTCTTGATTATAGACCTCTGTTTTGGTTTTTAAACACAAATCAAACCCCAATTTAAACTATAAAATTAGAAATGTTAAAAATCCCAATATAAAAATTTGATAAAAAAGATCTATTTAGTTAAGCCAAGATTTCAAATTGAATCTAGTATCTGGTAAGTAGAACTGATTTCTCAAGTTCGAAATTGAAGGGGAGAAATCTTATTCGAAATTGAAGGGGGGAAATCTTATTGACTCACTGGGATGTTCCACAAACCGGCTCTTAGATGAAGATGGTGCTGCTCAGATTTGTTGAAGAAGAAGAGAGAAAGTTATGAAAAGGGAGAGAAGAGATTGTTGGAAAGAAGAGATTGTCGCCGACCTCCGGCCAATCACCACCGCATGACATATGGACTCCCACCATCTGTCTTCTTTCTCTCGTGTGAACAAATAAGGAGAATATGGGCCACACAGACAAAATATGGAAAAAGAGAAGAAACAGAGAGAATTAGCGTGAGAGAGAATAAGAGACTGAATTAAGTTTAAAGATAATATATATGGATGAAAAATAAACAATTTTTTAAAAAGATGAGCACAATGCACAATAAAAGTAATGGATTTTCTAGGCATAAAAGGTGGGTCATATAGTTATAGAGCAGTGTGTATAAACACTTCATAATGTTGTGTGGTTAAAGAAACTTTTACGTTTTTTAATATAGGTGCAAGGCTCAATAAACAACAATTAAGATAATAGTCAGAATAATTTTTTTATATGTTAATAGTAATTAGGAGGAAAAATGAAGAGAATTAGGAAGACAATTAGGGTTAAGTGGTTGCAAATCCAAAAACAATACTTCTCATTTTATAATAATTAAGAAAGATTAAGATAAGATATGAAATTAAAATACCACTTACTTGTTGAAGCCACAATCAATCATCAATATATTGGTAGAGTTTCATGCTCAATAATTTAGGGTTCATGAAAATATGGGGGCAAAACATGAAACCCAATCAGACATGTATAATTTAAGTAATCCCACAAAAATTCATTAGACTTATAGTTGTTAGAGCTTTGTGCTGATAACGTGTTATGAAATGATGTCTAAACAATAGGAATAATAGAGAAAACTAAATATAGATGAGAGAAAATGGAGAGGTGAGAACAATGACAGAGTCTGTATTATTCATTACTAGGATTAGGGTTACATTATAATGATACATAGTATTTATATATAAGTAAACATAATGAGTCATTTACATGGGTCAATGACCTATATGAACATCCACTAATAATATTCATAACAAGGAGTACATTATAAATGACATTCTTTTTTTATTTTTTTAACGATATTACTAAATTTGCTACCAAAACAAAACCACTTTATATGTTAATGATTTTGTTTAGATTGGATCCAAATTTAAATGAGTTCAAATAAAATGCGGTTGAATTGATTTAGATCACCGAGTTGAAATGATTACCCAAACATGTGAATATCTTCAAACTTCAGTTTTTTTGTTGAATGTTTGAAAAAGAAACGTACAATCGTTTTATCACCAAACACACAATTTTTTTGTAAGTATTTGTCATGTTATTACTAATGCGTACTCTGACTAATAATTTTGTAAATGAAAAGCAAGTAATAATACTATTACAGATATGATGAGATACTCTAACGGTAGATTTATTAGCACATTTTTTAAAAGAGTTTGCTCGTGCTCGATAGTTTGGACAAAGTTTTGTGCTTGACAAATAGTTCGACGTTAAGAAATTTATTTCTATGACGAATTCACTTGTGATTGTTAATATTCAAATTCAAGTTACTCTCCCAATGTCTCTATCCAATGTACTTTTAAGAGGTAATTTATATTCTCCTTCGTCTTGACCAAAAAACACCAATTTGCTACGTATTTTGTAAAGCTAAAAAATGTGCATATTTTTTGTCCCATTCGGGTCACTCTTTGACAAATTTTGATTGAGTTATATTGATTATACTTTTCGAGTTTTGAAACTTTCTTTAGAAGATCATGTAAGAGGTGTTAGTGTGCCTCTTATGATTTTGTAATTTAACCCTTTCATTTTGAAGAAAAATCTAAGTAAGCAATAAAAAAATAGAAAATAAATGAAAATAAATAAAATTGAAACTACAAAGAAAATAAAGAAAAATATGGGGTAGAATCTCCGTCTCTCTTATGAAGCGAGTGTGTGTAAGAGAAGTAAAAACCCTAATCCCTTTTCTCTAATCAACTCATTTTTTTGATCGGATTGAGTTTGAAGATTAGTGAGTTTGAAATGACAACTCGTTATCTGAACAAAATCACTTTAGATTTTAATTAGTTGGTTCAGGTTGGACCTAAGCTTAAACGTGTTCAAGTAAAATATAGGTTGTAATGATGATTTGGATCACAGAGTTGAATGGATTACCCAAACCTCTAAATACTCATAGACAATGTTTTAAAAATCGGACCGGTCATCAAACCGGTGAGGGTACTAGGTCACTGGTTCATTGGTCGAACCACTAGGTCACTGGTCGGACCGCATGACTAAACCGGATCAAACCGGATAAATCGGTGGAATGAGCCGATCTCTTTAATAAAATTATATAGCTATTAAACCTGTCAAACATGATGACTCCGTCTCTTTAAAAGTTCATGACACCTAAAAAATTTAAAAATTTGAAAATGTCACAACTCACAAGTTCCTAAATTCAAATATTAAACATTGTCATCACGTTTGTAACCAATTTTTTTTTTGTCATAACGCACAATAAAATAGTATAAATTACAAAACCAAATAAGTTTTAAACAAAATCTAATTGCAACATAATCTAATCGCGACATAAACAAAATAACAAAGAGTCTAATAATAAATTTAATTCCAAGGAGACATTTGTTTCACACTCTTTGTTTTAGTTTAGTTTTTTCTATTTCCTTTCAAAAAAAGAATTTTGTAAAAAAAAAAAGACGTCATTTTGATTTGGAAAAAAAAATGGCACACGCAATCAAACCGCCGGTTCGTCGATTTTTCCGGTATTTAGCGGTTCACTCCGTCTAACTACATGTCCGGTCCAACATTTGAACTAGACCAAAGACCCATCCGATTCGCGGTTCGACCGGTCCAACCGACCGATTCGGTCCAGTTTTTAAAACACTGCTCATTGACTTAATTTTTTTAATGTTTTAAAAAAAGCATACATGTTACTAACAAACAAATTTTCCACGTGTCCATACAGGTAACAATAATTTTATAAAAGAAAAACCGAGTAATAATACCAACAAAAATACATCCATGGTAGATTTATCAGTGGCTTCTCCAGTGGATTTTCTCGTGCTCGACTATCTGAACATAGTTTTGAGTTCTTAATCTTGTTATTAAACTTGACAAGCAATTCAGCACAATGGACAATATTTTTAAAACGAATTCATCAATGATTGTTAATCTGACAAATTCGAGTTACTCTTCCAATGCCGTTATTTAACACATTTTTCATCAGGTAATTCCTTTCCCTTTTTTCTTGACGAAGAACTATCATTTTGTCATGTTATGTGAAGCTAATAGATGTGTAGATTTTCTACCAAATTAAGATCGCTCTTCTATAGATTTCGACCGATTGTTATTTCTTGAAAATTTTCTTAGAAGATGTTGTAAGAGGTGTTTCTATGTAGTTTAAGCCCAAATCATATCAAAGAAAAACAAGTAAAGATAAACATGAAATGAAATAAAAATAAAAAAATAAAAAAAATAAAAATTGAAAATAAAATAAATAAAATTGAAAGTACGAAATAAAATGAACGAAAACATCGGGGTAGAATCTCCGCGTCTTCTTTAGCAAACAAACGAGAGTGTGTGTGTGATAGCAGAAACAAACCCTAAAACCAGAATCGTTATTCTCAAATCATTCACCACTTCGAGAATTGTATGAAATTGATAAAACCCTAATCAAATGGGTGCGAGTCGAAAGCTTCAAGGAGAGATAGATCGTGTTCTTAAGAAGGTTCAAGAAGGCGTTGAAGTCTTCGATAGTATCTGGAACAAGGTTTTTCTAATTCTCCTTTCACTTTTTCGTTTTTCATCGTTTTTATTACTCAATTTTCACTGATTATGAACTAAACGATGTTAATCATCGCTTCTTATTGGATGTGATAGGTTTATGATACGGACAATGCAAATCAGAAGGAGAAATTTGAGGCAGACCTCAAAAAGGAGATTAAGAAGCTTCAGAGGTATAGAGATCAAATTAAAACTTGGATTCAATCCAGTGAAATCAAGGACAAGAAGGTATTTCATCTTAATTGTTGATTAATTAACGCAATTAAGCCGTTTTGAACTTAAATTAAGTTAATTTAGTGGATTTTGGTAAATTTATTTGTTAAGTGATGCTAGGTAAGTATTGTTCTGTCTGATTTTATGGTAGTGGTGTTTGAGTTGGCTTGTGTTGTGTGATGATTTAAATGATAAATGTTGGAATTTAAATAATTGGCTTTGAATTTGACAATGTTTTTAATCCCTGATACAGGTTAGTGCCTCGTATGAGCAAGCGCTGGTGGATGCTCGGAAGTTAATTGAACGAGAAATGGAAAGATTTAAGATATGTGAGAAGGAAACGAAGACCAAAGCATTTTCGAAAGAAGGCTTGGGTCAACAGCCTAAGACTGTGAGTCATTGCCTGTTTTTGTATTTCTGTCATTTTTTCCAATTTATGGGTTTTTTCTTGGTGTTATATGGCTATGTTTATGTCAGTTCTTGGCTGAGGAATGTGTTATCTGACTGTTTTCTGATAGGATCCGAGAGAGAAGGCTAAATCAGAAACAAGGGATTGGTTAAACAATGTGGTATGAAATCAGAAATCAATTCCTTTGAACAACTTCCAATTTTGCTCTGTTGTCTCCAGTATGGCTAGTATTTGTAGCTTATGTGTGTATGCTTTCATGTGCATAGTGCTTGCTTAGGAAAATAATTAGCCATGTTTATCTGTATAGAATGACTATTGCAAGATGATATAAGTTATAGTCTATTTTGACACTTTTATAATTTTAGCATTTATCAATGTATAAGTTCATTTGGTTCATGAGATATGCTTCTTTTAATTGAGGTCATATTAATTTGACTCATGTACTACTGTTTTTTGAATATGTGAGTAGGTTGGAGAGTTAGAATCTCAGATTGATAACTTTGAAGCTGAGCTTGAAGGCCTTACAGTCAAGAAGGGAAAAAACAGGCCGCCTAGATTGGTATGAAGTAAAGGACATATTGTTTGCGGGAATGATAATTTTTTCCTTTGTCATGGCCATTGACATGTTCCATTTGTTTTGTAGACGCATCTGGAGACATCAATTACTCGGCATAAGGCTCATATAAAGAAATGTGAATTAGTTTTGAGGCTTTTAGATAATGACGAATTGAGTCCAGAGCAGGTTAATGATGTGAAAGATTTCTTGGATGACTATGTAGAGCGTAATCAGGTTTGTCTTTTAGAAATCATTATGCTTTGAGAAGTTGGAAACTAAGTGAATGCTGATGCATATGTATGACTTTTTTATATAGTATTTATCTATTTATTTATGGGAGTCCTTAAGGGTGTATTTGGAAATTGGAGTGAAGATAGAGGAGGGGATTTTTTTTCTTCCAATTTTAAGTAAATCTCCACTTATATGAAAATATTTCAAAATAATAGGAATGAAATGAGAAAATATCATGTAAGTTTTCTAATATTTCTTTGTTCATCTCTATAATTTTCAAGATTTTGAAATGAAACACTACCCCTAGCCTTCTCTCCAAGTTCCTCGGTCCATATTTCTTTTGGAGGAACTTTCCCCATACCCGACATTTAAAAAAAACCACACACCTTTCCAGAAGTGTACTTCCAGACGATATATTTGTAAGTATACCGTGTGATGGCATAAAATTTAATTCATAAGTCATGTTGGAGGGTGGAGAAACTTCCATCCTATTTCCTTATCCTCTTCAAAATTTATGATTAATTACTGGTTTTTTGTTTCTTTATCTATTTAATTTTTTCTTTTACAGGAAGATTTTGACGAGTT
The DNA here is from genome assembly GCA_951799995.1 of Trifolium subterraneum. Taxonomy (NCBI): domain Eukaryota; kingdom Viridiplantae; phylum Streptophyta; class Magnoliopsida; order Fabales; family Fabaceae; genus Trifolium; species Trifolium subterraneum. The sequence goes on along the minus strand of OX637468.1, from coordinate 16,496,546 downwards.
TGATGATGTTGATGAACTATACATTTCATTACCTTTAGACAAGGTTGATACTCTGGAAGATCTTGTTACAATTCCCACAAGTGTTGCAGTAGCAAAGGTATTTTTTTATTCATTGTTTTTTGGATGCTAACATATGCATAACTTGCACACACCTACGTACCGATCATATGTAGATTTGTGTTTTTGTTTTGGTACACATCAGTTAATTTTTGCATATTATCATTTTTTTCCCTTGAATTTTCCGTATTGGATTGTCTATTTTTCTAGACAATCAGTTCATTACCTTTAGACGAGGGGAAGACTCTAGAAGATCTTGTTACAATTCCCACTGGTCTTGCAAAGGTATTATTCATTATTTTTTGGTTGCAAACATGCATAGCTTGAACAGAAGTACATGTCAATTGTATGTAGATTTGTGTTATTGTCATGTCATTACACACATGATGATTCCCGACAAGACATTATAACATTGTTTGATCCATCTAGTTAAACCCACCTAGTGGGAAAAGGCTTTGGTGGTTATTATGTTATTTGTGTTGTATGCTGGGTTTTTTACTCTAGACCCTTGTGTTTGAAATCTATTTGTTACACAAACTTCTTTGGTGGTTATTATATTAATTTGAGTCATTCTTTCTAGAATTGGAAATTTATTATGTTTTTTGTCAGGTGCCACCTGGTCTTAGCTTAAAGAATCCTTTGGTAGCATCTGCATCACAGTCAGCATCATCACAAACATCTGTATGTATTTCATGTTTTTATGACCTGAAAATATTTCTTCGAACTCTGTTATAGAAAATTGTATTTAAGGATGTTTCTGAACTTTTCTGTGGGATTATTGCTATTATGTAGTTAAATTTACTCTTATTGGTTGTGGTTACTGGTTTGCAATTATAAATAGTGAATTCAAGTCATTGTTTCTGATAGGAAGGTTAATCTACTTTGCGTCAAGTATTACTGAATTAGTATTATGATTGTGAAAGTGGGATGCTTATCATGAGTGGTATCATATCCTAATATTCTATAACAAAGTAATAAATAGCATAAAAGAGTATAGCATAAAAGGATAATATACCTATGGCATGAGGAAAACACACACAAATTGTTAGTTAATCCAATTTTTACAATAGCATAAACATGGCACTTGATAACCAAATTTAAGAAATTTCTGATGGCATTTCGAATATCATGTGTTGAAAATTAATATTATAAATAATGGAATCAGGACTGCAGTCTCACCAAGTAAACTTGGTTGAATTACCAGACGAGCAGTCAACGGGTAGAAAAGCTGCATTTTCATTAGTTGCTGTTTAAATAGATGGATATCATTCTTGTTCCCCTTTCTAGGAAACTGATTTTTAATCATTGGAATGCTTCTATCCAGGAGCAAGCTGATGAGACAGCGTCTCAGGATAGCAATTCGGACATTGTGGCAAAAACTCCACCTCCTAAAAGTGGTGGAATTAGCCCTTCTACTTCAACACCTACTGGCAACCATGCTACTCCTGCCTCTGTGAATGTTTCAGCTCTTAACTTGTCGAGTGCACCGGCTGCTGCAGTCCTTCCTGGTTCAAATTCTGTTCGAAATGTCTTGGAGAATGCTATTGTAAATCAGTCTGCCTCTACAAAGGAAGAAGAAATTAACAACTTCCCTAGCCGTAGACCATCTCCATCGCTTTCTGATGTAGCACTTGCGAGGGGCAGAAACAGCTTGTCAAATCAAGCAACAGCCAGCATGCCCCTTGGTTCTGGAAACATGGTTTCTAGTAATGGGGCCCCTAGTGCAGTCCCTTCAGCATCAGAAATAACTAAGCGAAACATATTGGGAGCTGATGATAGACTTGGAAGTAGTGGGATGGTGCAGCCTCTTGTATCCCCGCTAAGTAATAGATTGATCTTGCCTCAGGTTGGGAAGGCTAATGATGGACCCACCTCAGTTGACTCTGGTACTGTTAGTGAAGCTGCAGCTGTATCTGGAAGAGTTTTCTCCCCTTCTGTGGTTCCCGGCATGCAATGGAGACCTGGAAGTCCTTTTCAGAATCAGAATGATGCAGTAAAGTTTCTGTCCTTAAATTTTCTTTTTTTGCTATTTAGTTGTCCACTGTTCAATTTAATAGTTTGTTAAACTAGACATGTGAACTTTTGGTCAGGTATCAACAAAAATTAAATTATTTACTGATGTTTAACTTCAGTTTTGTTTGAGGACATATATTGGTTGCAAGTTGTTTATACAGCTAGGAAGTAAATTTGTTTATGTTTTCTTATGGTGTTACTTGCAATTTGGTTGTTTTACACTATTGGCTTTGGATAAACAATAAAGTTATAATCTGAACTTTTATGGATATTAAATGCCATGTGATATCTATAGAATAGTCAGCACTTAAAAAGCTATGGGGTTATCCACTGACATAGACTTCTAAATGACTCTACCAGTATAATTACACAGTTTACCAAAAAAATATGTGAACGATGATCGATTGATTTATCATGATAGAAATTTGATTTTCACCTTGGTCTATTTTATTATAGTTTTGATTAAATGTCATATGCGTGATTAAATAGCTTTGGTCACCTTCCACTGTGAGATTTATGTGTCTGCTATGCATGTACTGACACACACAATTTGATTGGGTGATGTTTGAATAATTTATAAGGAAATAATTACATGGGTGCAGAATAGATAACTGCATTGGTGGGTTTGGATGCTAATCAGACCACTACAAACGGTTTGAGAAGTTACTTTATTGTTTTCATTTTGAAATTCAGGGGCAGGTTCGTGGAAGAACTGAAATAGCTCCTGATCAAAGGGAAAAGTTTTTGCAGAAGTTTCAGCAAGTGCAACAACAAGGGGCCAGTACCCTTCTTAATATGCCTTCCCTTGTCGGAGGAAACCACATGCAGTTTTCTTCGCAGCAACAAAATCCACTTTTGCAGCAGGTACTCTTTCTTGTACATCAAATTTGGCTTCTCTTTGCTTGTTTTACAGGTTTACTTCTTTTTGAAAATTCATTATGACCAAAACACGTCTCTGCAGTCCGTCATGCTCTTTCTCTCTTTTGTTTCTACAAATTGAATATTTTATTCTTGTTTCTAACTATATCTTAATAATTTTTGGTTAAAAATTGAACTTTCTTCCAAGGTCGTAGATATTTTGGTTCTATTTTTGTGCTCTAATAGATTTGCTGTCGTTTGGCGTTGGCTTGTATATTTGAGTTGTCTGGCTGAAATATGCAATCACATTTTCTTCTGTTATTGGCATAGTTCAATAAATTTTCATATGGCTCTTCACAAATGCTTGGTGCCTCTTGTGATAAATTGCAAGTAAAATTGGCAGTCTTTTTAGTTTCCTTTGCTTGTCTAGGAAATCATGGAAAAAAGTCTGTTAGTTAGAATTTACAACCTGATAATTTTTCTGATTCTGTGAACTATGTTCTTTTGTGATTACTGCGGAAACAATTAAGAATTGTTTTACACTCGGATTAAAATTTTGATTTGTGGATCATTCAACATTGTCTGACATTTCATCCTGTAGTTTCAAGTACTGTTTCTTCATGGTGATATTTGATTGGTTTGACAAACTTGTATTGTTAACTGCATGTGTGTGAGGATGGTTGGGTGGGGTATAATATCCGTAACACATAGCATTAAAGTTCACACATTCAAAACTTCTTTGACGTTTTTACAGTTTAGTACCCTTCTTAACTGTCCCTCAATTTACTCTTCTGCGTAAATTAAACTTTACTAATAAATAGTTTCATCTTCTTTGAAATGATAATATACAGCTTCATTTAATTACCAGCCAAAGAAATACACATCCATCTGTGTCCTAATTCATTTCCGACATTAGAAAAATCTATTTTATAACATGTATCATATGCTTGCTATATTATATACTGAGTTATTCAGTGTTCTAGAATATTATAAGCTATCCGTTGGTCATTTCTGTTAGAGCAGTTACTGATTTGTTAAATCTACTATATAAATACAGCTAATATGCAGTGTATCAGTAATGAAAAACAACACAATACATAATTCTAGCTTTTTGTCTCAAATTCTCTCAACTACGAACTATTTCAATATTTGGTATGATATGTTGTGATATGTGCAGTTCAACTCTCAAGGCTCGTCTGTTTCTTCACAATCTGGTATGGGACTTGGTGCGCAATCCCCAAGCTTCAGTGGTATTTCGTCTGTCTCGGTACAACAGCCCAACTCTGTTCATTCCCCGTCCAGTCAACAGTCAATTCCCAGTTTTGCTAAAGATGCAGGTATCTTTGTGTTACTCTCTTTCCTAGATTATTTTTTGCTTTAAAACTTTTCCTCTTTGGATCACTTTCTTCCCTTCTTTTCCCATTTAAAAAGGGAGTGGTTAAGAGTAGTATGATTTTGTATAGTTCGTTCCCAATCCTCCACACCTACATTTTCCTGCTCTGATTGTTTTGCAAGCAGTACAGAATAAATTTTAGTTTTTTTTTTCCTTTCTGAATTTTCTTTGTTATCCAAAAGAGAATTTTATGAAAAGAAATATAAGAATATTTATCATGCCAGGAAAACAAGTGATGTTTTTGTGAAAGATGTGTCTGTTTGTTCTTTCATGGTACTTAGAAGTCTCAATTTTGAGTTTCCCTCTAAATGAATAAATAAATACCTAAAATGTCAATATCATGTCATGTGAAGCGCTGGTTTCGTATGAGGTCCTTGAGGTCTACTAATAAGTCAATCAGGAATAAGTTTTCTATGTAATTTGGTCTGTGAATAAAATTTAAAAATTACTTTAATTATGATTGAATCATCTCAAAATAAATGTGTGAATAGTAATACATTGCTCATAAGAATACAGTAATTTTTTTATGATTTTTAAGAAGATACTAAGATTATTATTATGAGAGACGGATATTTCAATTTTTGTACTATGCAGATAAAATTGAAGAACAGCAGCAACATCAGAATTTTCCTGATGAGTCAGCAATTGAATCTACTTCTAGCACAGGGATTGGCAAGAATCTCATAGTTGAAGATGATTTGAAATCGCCATATGTTGTAGATTCACCTGTATGTTGATTAACTTGTGATCTCCTTATATTTTAAGATCTCACTCCCTTTATAACTTGCAGAAGCATATATTAACGTTCATTGGACTGTAGAATAAAATTTGTGTATATGTTTGAATAAATATAGAGCATATGCTATGAAAACCGGACGGCCAAGTCAATATTATTGCATGTTTTAAGCCGACGAGAGGCATAGGGGGATATGGAATGTTAAATGGCTTAGATTTTCCTGATTTGCCGATAGCAAAAATGCATTTTGTTTGATCTTTCTGCACATGTGGAAAACTCAGTATGTATTTATGTGGGAATGGTGTGTCACAATTTTAATAATGATCTGTTTACTGTTGCTTATGTTGCAGGTAGGTGTATCTGCCTCTCTTCCAGAAGCTGCTCAAATTTCCAGAGATATTGATTTGTCTCCTGGCCAACCTTTACAATCCAATCAATCCACTGGTAACCTCGGTGTCATTGGAAGAAGAAATGGTGTTGAACTTGGAGCCATTGGCGATAGCTTTAGTGCATCAAGTGTTAGTTCTGGTGGAGTTCGTGATCAGCTATATAATTTACAGATGCTTGAGGCAGCACACTTCAAAATTCCACAAGCTAAAGACTCAGAACGTCCTAGAACCTACACTCCTGTATGCATTTTGGGTTATTTATTGAATAATTTATTATATGGTCATTCATACAATTAATTTTCATTTCCTTTTTGTTGTGGTTATGAAGAGGCACCCAGCAATTACACCTCCTTGCTATCCTCAAGTACAAGCGCCTATAGTTAACCATCCTGGCTTTTGGGAGAGATTAGGTCTTGAACCACAAGGCACTGATACCCTGTTCTTTGCATTTTATTATCAACAGGTACCCAAACTTACCATGTGATTTTTTAATATTATTGTGTTGTTCAGTCTTGCAAGCTTATATCCATTTTTTTCTGTAGAACACATACCAACAATATTTGGCTGCAAAGGAGCTGAAGAAGCAGTCTTGGAGATACCACCGAAAGTATAATACATGGTTTCAGCGGCATGAAGAGCCCAAAGTTGCTACTGATGAATATGAGCAGGGAACATATGTGTACTTTGATTTTCATATTGCAAATGATGATCCGAAACATGGATGGTATGTTGAGTAAACATTTGATTATTATTTTTTCAGCACAATTTTATTGTATATTTAATACAATGCATCGGTGAATTTACACTTTTCCCCTTGTCTATAATTTGGTGTGCTGATTCAGGTGTCAAAGAATCAAGACTGAATTCACTTTTGAGTATAATTTCCTTGAAGATGAGCTTCTTGTATAGAAGACCCAATCTGGTAACAATGTGTTTTCTTGGCTGTATTTCTTTTTAAGTTTTAATAAATATTTTTCAATCAGATTGACAAGTTAGTTTTATCTTCCAAGTCTTGTCCAATCAGATGAAATGCATAGGGGGGAAAAATCATGTAATTGAATAAATTTATTGTTGTTTGTATTACCATATTTCTTTATTTGTTGTTTGTGTAAATCTGAAGTCCACAATTATATTTATTTGGAGGAATGTCAAACATTCAGAAAAGGCAAAAAGTATGACTGATTTCCCATGTGCCTGGCATTTAGTCTAAATGCTTTTCAAAAACTTAGGTGAATAAATTGTTTCTTCAAAGATATAAGTCATAAGCTATCTTCTGGGTCTGAATGGCTCATATTTTGACTTCCAAGCCACACTGTTTGCCAATGTCATACTGTTTTTCATTTATATTGATACATGTCTTTTGTTCTCACAAACATTGGTAGTGTGCTTGACAAAAACTTTGGTGGTTTTTAACCATAGCCAACCCATTGTGTCTTTGCAGGTGCTGAAAATTTGTTTGGGATTAAATGACCATTGTGACAAGCAGGTGTTATTAGCCTTTTCTGGGAGCAGCATCTTGCTATTTGAATTTTCTGTGTAATTGTCCTAGGTTTGGGTAATTTCTATGTCAAAGGGATATAAACTAGAGATGAATTTCCTTCTATAACCTGTTCCTATTTGAGCATGTATTGCCCCAATCAACTTGTTTAGCAACGTTGATAGGAAACAAGATCCCAAAGTGTACATGTATAGTTTGTAACAAGATTTGTTCTTTATGTTTTGGTAAAAATTAATAAAGGTTTCATCTGATATGGAAGGCTTTTCATTTCTTATGAATTAGTGTTGCCTGTATGTCCTCTTTCTTTACTGTGGTTGATTCTAGTTCTAGTTTTAAGCGCCTGACACAAATCCGAAATTTTAAATAGAACCTTATAACCTGTTCGATCGGTGTAGGATTACATACGTCAGATTCTAGTAATCCATGTTACTAAGTGCTGTTTTTGTTCATTTGAAGGTTTAGTTTCAGGCAGGAACGTTTCTGTGCCACCATAACTGTCTGGTACTTGATAGAGCCCTTCACCTGAAAATGAGGTATAAATCAATGTGCTACAATCATGCAGATCAATCATACTTAAACACCTTTTGAAGTAATATATCTTGATTCTCTGAAATCTGAATACATTGCCAGCTATTTAAAAACATTTAAAATTGCAAAGAATAAAAGTATGGCTTATCATTGTACCAAAAAAAAAGTATGGCTTATAAAAGGGCACTAAAAATATTTTCTTTGCAACCACTGCATTATGGCAAAATATTTGAAGGCTATGAAGTGTTTTTTTATTATCTATTTTTGTATATGAAATGAATGTGTTAACCGTGGTTTGTTAACACTAAATAGTATTTTTACATTCCAACAGAATGTATCCACTGAGCAATTTAGGGTATGGATTAAATCCTGAATGATTTCTTAGTTAATAGGTTTACTATTGTTTTCAAATTGCTTATAAGAATCGATGTAAATTGTTGGAATTATAAATTGAGTTCATACATTAATTGAGAATTTATAGTATGTAAGCTATTTACATATATAAAAAAATGTAAGCTATTTTCCATGTTTTAGTGTACCCAAATACATCTTGGATGGGATATTTAATTTGTCACCCAGATTTTTTTAATAAAAATAAAAATATGGCATCAATTTTGTTGCAGATAAAAAATTGTGTAAAATCAATAATATTTTTAGGGGTTTGAGCAATTGTGCTTACATGTAAGTTGTAACCTCTTGTGCTGTATACTGAAAAATAAGTTCACCTTGAGTGTGAAAAGATCTTATATTGGAAAATAATCGGCTAAAGACAAATTTTATTGTTATAGTGTAAACTTTTTTAATAGCAGGTAAAGAGTATAAATAATACTAATTGATTTATGATCAAGATCAAAAAGATATTGGGCAACTATCCATCATTAGTTAGTTAAGTGATGAGGAACGTTGAATTTGATAGGGAGGATTACAGTTTAATCCCTGTAACAGTGAATGGAATGGGGCTGAAATTAGGAATGACACTCGGTGAGGATTTTACACTATCCAAACCCACACTCAAAGCAATCACCAAACCCAAACCCACACCCAAAACAATCACCAAACCCAAACCCAAAGGTTGTATGAGTGGCAAATCAAAACTCATCCATTGGGTTCGGGTTTTTCCACCCAAACCCGCAGCAAAATCACGCATAATTAATTAATTACCCGCTCAAACTCGGCCCGAATTCTTTTTTTTTTTGAAATTGAATTCTTTTTGATAAAATGCAAAATGTAGCATAGTAGTTAAATTACATAGTTCAACATAAGTAATTAACATAGTTGTGTGACATTAGTAATTAAATTATATAATTCAACATAAATTACATAGTTCAAGCAACTTGGTGAGTGATTCGTGTGAACTGTGAAAGAATGTGTGTGAACCCTAATTTTGACCCTTATACATACTTATGGTTAATTATGTAATTTTACATATATTCGGGTGAGTGTATGGGTTTCGGGTGTGAGTTTGAGTGATCCTAAACTCACACTCATTGTTTCAGGTGTCACCCAAACTCAAACCCAGTTAACTCGGATTTCGCCCGTTGACTTAGTTTGGATTCGGGTGGATCTATTGAATTTGGGTATTCATGTCATCCTTAATTGAAATCACTTAATACCAGAACCGATCCACAAACTAGATTAGGTGTTACAGTGGTTTGGACTTAACGGTGAAAAAACAAACATTACGCAACTATTATTATTATTATTATTATTATTATTATTTCCTGGGTGAGCAGTAAGGGATAGCAGCACAACTTGTTGTCCGTTTGCCTTCTATCCAAGTGTAATTATCTTTTATATATATATATATATATACACACCAAATAACTTTAGATATTTTTCTGAGTGAGAGTAACATGTCAACCATAAATTAACGTCATTACTTTTCAAAATAGTTGTTGATTGTTTGTACTACCTAGCAACTTTTCATAGCACATGTAGGTTAAATTTGAAATGAATGCTCTTTGCTTTTTTCTTTTTTGACAAAAATGCTCTTTGCTTTTAAAATCCATGAATATTACATATTCATTTATTGTTAGTTACCTACTCAATTTCATTCTAAATTAATCCTTACAATCTGCAAGTTCATTACTATGGAACTACTATTATTTACTATTATTAGCTTTCAGCTACGTTAATGTAGATAAATGTGTTTTGCTTCAAAGCTTACATAGAAATAGAAAGAAAAAAGGGAGTCGTTGTCACTTCAACATTAATAACATACAATTATACACAAAAGAAAATTATTATTTCGATCATAAAACTTGTCCTAAAAAGACAAAGATTGATTGATGTCGATTGTAATCCACAACATACCTCAACGCGCAAATAGGTTATTGAAATAACAATTTTTTTTCTCAAAAGTTCTTAATCAAACTACATAATGGATAAGCAATCACAATTTAACCCAAACCATCACTTTTACATTGCTTTTTTTCTTTCTCCTTTGTATTTGTTCATCTACCTCATCAAGAAAACATTTCCCTACACTCTTTTTGGTCATTGTCACGTTACTATGATTCAATGTCATCCCCGCTCTGGGATCGCTAAACATGAATTGTTTCCTGTTTTGACTTTCCCACATAACCTAGGCACCGCAAGAGTCACCGCACCTAGCGGTGGTTGACAACATTTAACTTCTACGATGCGGCAAAATTTTGCCCTCATAGAATTTAAACAAATTTTGTTGTATACTTGTATTCTTAATTAAATGTGTTGTAAACATGAAAGTATTCATTTCATTTGGTGCTGGTTTTAAGAAAAATAGGTAAGCTTTATTGGGAAAAAACAAATGTAGTTACCCTTATTCAAAACATTTGCTTGTGTGAATGTGTCTTGACCTGGCCCTCACATGAAACTTATACTGTATAGTGATTCTCACACACCTCAATTATACCCTACCCTATATAAAACAGATTTCTCATGTCGGTAGAAGACCATGATAACTGAGAAAATAACAAAGAGCATTTACAATAAAGCTACTCATTTTTTGGGTACTTAACCGGATCTCACGCGTATACATTATTTATTTATATGCACAAGTTTTAAGAAGAAATTTCTTTATTTATATGTTTAACTAGTGTCCTGTGAGTACTGTTTAGCATTTTCCATTTATTAATAGTAGTACTAAATAAACACTCAATTTCACCAATCTAACATCTCTTAAAAAGTTTTAAAAAGTTCAAAATAATAATTCTACATCTCATCAATAACTCTACATCATTATTAATGGACCCCACTAAAATATATACTGGTATTAATGCTTATTTAAAAAGTAGTACCTATTAGGTACCTGATCTTACTTGGTGATTAGAAGTTCATATGAGCAACAATCACGTCTATAGTTGAGCAATCCACGGAGGGGGGTTGTACTTGGCGCTCTGATGCTTAAGTCAGTTCAGAGTTCAAGATACAAGTTAGAAAAGTGTAAAAGAATAGAATATATGACCTTCCCGCAGAAGAGGGTTTATATAGGCCTCCCGACGCTGGGCCAAAAATCTCCATTATGGACCGTATATATCTGTCCATAATGGATGACTACCAGGGTTTCTCCTTGAATGGAGGGATAAGCAGTTCGCGTTCATCGACATGCATTAAAGTCACTCCGCTTACCAAGGATAATAGATAGGTCTTTGACGATGACGTGTCCTCGAATGAGGAGCACTTGGTCCACATGTGTGTTTACCCTAAGTGGATTAAGGCATGCTCTTTTGGGCCTTCCTCAATGTGTTAGCAGATTGGGACGTGCTCGATGCTGGACCAACCTTAGGCCCAATCCAAAACAGTATCCAATCATGTTTTCCTCCAACGAAAATACCTATTAAAGACTACTCCCTTCGTTCCTTTTTATTTGTCGTTTTAGAAAAAAAAATATTTGTTTCAAATTATTTTTCGTTTTGATAGTTTAAGGTTATATTTTGTCTATTATACCCTCCTTCTTATTTTTTTTATTGACTAAATTCTATATAATTTTTATTGTATCTTTTTTTTTAACTAAACTTTTTCATATAATCTTTTTATTGTTTTTGTTTTGTTCCTATTTTTTTGTTTGTTTTTGTTTTATTCCTATTTTCTTGTACATAATATATTCCAAAAAATAAAATAAAATTAGGGTATAATAGGAAGATAAAGTATAAAAATACACTTTCTTAATTTGTAGTAAATTTTCTAAAATGACAAATAAAAAGAAACGGAGGGAGTAGTACTTAAAATATAAGTATCCACCATTGTAGCTGTCTTAGAACTACTTAGTAGTAGTGAATGAGAAAATGTTAAATTGATATTGGAAATCAATTTTAATTCTTTTATCAATTACTTGTAGGAGAAAACATTTACTCACTCTGTTCCAAAATGTAAGTCATTTTGAGAAATTTTTTTATAACAAATTATAAGTCACTTTATATTACCAATGAAACATTTATTGCTCTTTTTCTTATTATACCCTTAACTATTTATTTATCTTTTTTCTTTCAATTCTTCAATTTATTTTTCCCATACCATTAATGAAGGACAATTTTGTAAACTAACTCATAATTCCTCTTTTCCATACAATATTAATCATATTTCTTAATTTGTATAATATGGTCTAAAACAACTTACATTTTTGAACGGAGGAAGTATAATAAATAATAAAGTTTTTACTAAACAATTCTTTTTGGTATTTGAACGAGCAAAACTTTTTCATTATATCCTAATGCAATGAAATCATTGTAAAGATATCTCAAATTTCTCTTTAGGGTGTGTTTGTTTCAAAGATTAGAATTCTAATACTTAGAATATTATTCCTAGGAACATTATTATTAGGAATATTAATCCTAGAACATTATTACTAGAAAT